>CALYDF020005338.1:0-14486 GCA_944474145.2 Dicrocoelium dendriticum | reverse complement strand
TAGAAAGTGTGAAGCTGCTCCCAGCTGAACGACTACTTGATTCGGAATATGCTAACGATATCACCCTAATCTGTGACATCTCCCAAACGTGCCAAACGACGCTAGTTGATTAGCACTGGATGTCAGCCGCCACGAGTTTTGCTTTGCACCCTCAAATTACAAAGCTTTCCTCCAGGATTGGTAGGGACCGCCTCCTGCGCTGACCCTTGGTAGAAATCAGCTAGAAGTCGTCCATAAGTTCAATTAGCTAGGTAATTGTATCTGCGCCGTTCAAATTTAAGACGGTCACAAAATGTAATGCAAAAGCGCCTCGAGCTTTTGCTAACCTTTGCCACCGATGCGACAGCACTCACGATCTGAAAGATAGAGTTCAATGCAACGGTACGTTCGCCCCTACTGTGTCGTTGTGAAAGCTGGCCCATTAGATCAGCCACCGGTGCCTTCGCAGTTTGGTTCATATCTGGTGGTAACACCGTATGAGCGATGAGCTTGTTCGACGCCTTGCTTTTGGCACAGGAAGAGGAAGCGAACCGTTCAGCACCGTTTTTTCACCCACCAGGCTCCGGTGGCTGAGCCATGTGTTGCCAGCCCACCGATTCCCGCGACGTGCGTTATTTGTACGCCAAACGGTGCGGATGGAAGATGATGTGGGGTGGCCATGCGATGACTTGGTGGAGAGCAATGAAGGCGTTTACGGCGAATTTGATCTCGGTTGGAGCCTCTTGGCTTCCTGGTCGGGGACCGAAGGACGATGAACACCTTTGGCTGGATACACTTGTCGACATGGCTGGGAGCCGACCTCAATTGACGTTTGCGTTGTGAGTCTCTTTTCCCTTCCCGTCCCTCTTAGCCTCCCCCTCCAACCACAGTCTTATTTATAAGGCATAGTATAACCCCTTTTTGTGGCTGTTAAGTCTCTAGAACGATGTCCATCCGTTATTGGTGATTCGGCCGGCGTGCCTCTGTTTCATCTTTTTTCTTTTGTGTTGCGGCACAAAAGCTATTTTCTACTTGCAGCAGCAGCAGCAGCAGCAAATGAACATACATGAGTACGTGTTCATTTTCGATTTTGTGACCCAAACTGGATGGTAATTATACGATCTGTCTTGGTTCTTTCCACATTAAGCGCTGTTCATGTGCCTTCTCGGCCATTGGAATCCACATAATGTGTTTACCAATGAGTTACGGCGCTGCGCGAACCACCATACTGTCTTAAAAGCGATGTCCTTGCAGCGTGAGAACGAACGATTTCATCTCTCTCGTCGAACTGCACTCGTGATCGCGTTCAATAGCTATAGTGGGGTTCAGAAGATCATCAGAGGTCACAATCCACTCAGCTACTTCAACAGGGACGGTGAGACATTCATCCCATGGTTACTAACAAGTAATGACTTGTTGCGGCCTCAAAACCTTGCAAGCCAATTTATTCGACGTACATCCATCACATGCATATCGACATCGACCCAGTTTATCAGCAGCTCCGACGGAAAGAACTTACGAAATTACGAGACGCCGCTTGAGTAGGAACAACTCGAGCGACGAATTCTGCAGCGTGTGAAATGGGTAGAGATCACGTGGCGCAGATCGAAGCCCCCACTTTCAGAAAGTCATCTGCACGCCGACCACGGATCAACCATACAATCAGCGAGATTACACTCTAAATCTCAACGCACTGATGAGGCCACCTCGTACGTTGGTGAAAAGTTTGCAAAATAATCATTCAGCTCGGAGAGAACTGCAAAACTCATATACTTTGAGTGCCGTTAACTACTGTACTTGCTGTACGCTTTGGGATCCGAATCCCTTGGTTCTGTTCCCGAGGTGAGGACATTTGTTTTTAAACTGATACTGAGTTCCTTTCAATTTTTTGAATCAGGTATTTATTATTTCCTTATCCACTATGATTTTTTCTCACTCCTATAGGTACTGGAAGTCACTCGTCAACTACTCAGTCTGTACGATCTCTGGCGCCGTTTTGACGAATCTGCTGAAATGCCCAGCTTACTACTCAAGAAAATTCCCAAACCCACCGTTCAGCCTCCGCCCACACCTCCAAGCTCAAGTGCTTTTGGGAACACAGCAAATGCGCCCACGAATGCAGCAACCGGTGCGGGGAGCGGTGCTAGTCAGTCATCGGCTAGTTGTGGGCCTCCTGCTCATACATCACTGATGGGCGGAAGCGGCGGGGCTGCGGGTGGCGGCGGTGGGGGAGCAAGCAATCTAACCGACCCGCAACCGCAGCCTCATCATCATCACACTTCGGCTCAGGCCAACCGCCCGGCTCCCAGTGCTTTGCGCATTCATCCCCAACAGCAACAACAGCAGCAGCAGCAACAACAACAACAACAGTCCTCTCAGCAGCAAGGTATACCACCTTCAGGTGTGCGATGATGAATTGTTGCATCTGAAACGCCGGCCCTCTCACGTCGTATTTTCCCACTTGTTTAGATGAATTTGCCTCGCGACTTACCTTCGTACCACTAAATACAATGTTTGCCTCCGTGTTTACGTATTTTTGTATTCGGGTAGGGGCTAACACGCTTTGACACCTTAGCGGTTATATTATGGGCTAACGAAATTTTAGCAGATAGTAGATACTGAACACTTGTGGAGGCTGTCCTTGCCCTGGATGATCTGCTCAGAGCTTTATTTTTAATGTGATGCATGAAATTCGCTTTTGTGTTTTGCACACGACATTGACTCCAACCGCAAACTACCTCAAATATTTACATATCCGGTATCAATAAATTCACTGCATGTACTGCGAACTTTCGGTGTCACATCTTTGTTTTTAAATTGCTTCATTTACGGTCAGCAATCACATGAGCATCTTTTCACCGATTTTCGTGGGCTTGTACTGCAAATTCCCTTCGGATAAACTCCGTAAGCACTCACCTATCTACTACTTATTTCCCGATGAACGTATTGTCCCAGTGATGGCTGTTTGGCATCTCTTCTCGCATTAAACACCGAACTACGGCAGCATTGTCATTCACTAGAATCATGCATCGTTGTTAACATCACGTAAACGCTTCCTTTCAGTGATTGTTTTTCACATATGCGGTTCTACCCATGTCGGTGGATTGTGTTGTGGGCGTTTTGAGCTCTCTTCTCTGCACTGTGGACTAGCTTGACTGATAGTTACCGACAGCTTCGATGATAGCTCTTTGCAGAAAGCAACTAGTTTTGTAGTGGCCCTACAAAGGAAGGTCAGCAGTGTCAATCCCCAGATTAACCCTGCGAAATGTTAATCAGAAGCGGCTCTTATCAATGAAACATTGATTCACATATGGTTGAGCCACTCCGTACCAATTATCGGGCCACTGACTGTTTTCATTAACATGAATCAAGACCAGAAATCAGTTAAGGGTTAAGAATTCTTTTCGGTAAGCTCTCCTCAGACTCAAACGTTTACATGACGCTGTTTGTTTGAGGTAAGCGTCAAATCGGGCTGGGATTGATTTATAAGGTGTTTGAACAGTCAAAATCGATGATTAAAGACGGCTACAGATGGCAAGCAGTGCACCAAAGAAACATTAGTACACAAACTTCAGCAGCCTAAAGTAACTAGGTAAGATCACAAAGTAGAACTAAGTAACCATGTCAGTCGGCCACGATAGTAGTATCGGCCGTATGAATCATTTATATATACATAATTCCGGCTTCAGATGGTGGATGTAAATAGCCTCAACAATAGAAGATCTGCTTTCGGAATCCTTGTGAAAACCGTTCAACTAGTGAGTGGATGACTTTAAAGTCATTCTCACATGCAGTATGGCCACGTTCGAGGAGGTGAAACATGATTGAGCTGTTCAAGGACCTCACTTCGCCTTTGTAAAACCACGCCGGAATATGCTCGCGAATCCTCTGGGATAGGCATCTCGTTGTGGTAGACCATTCCCAAGCGGGCTGCGAAACAAGTGTGCTCAACAACATCTTTCAGGCGTCGATATAACTTACCAGCTGCAGTATCGCCCTTAAATGGCAAATGTATCAAGAGCTTTTTCTTGTGAGCACCGCCCATAGGTGACTTTCGCTTTAGTTCTTTCAGATGCTTTATGATAAACTTATCGGGATAAACCTTTTCCCTAAGGGCGTCGTTGATTCTGTAGCGCTTGTACATATCTTTCTTCCCAACTGTACTTTCCTATTCTCATTTCCATTATTATTGTACAGTTTTGTTTTAACTGACCAACAACCCATAACACACCTTTTCGGGATTCGATTCGCCTTCTGGTTTCGGATCCGCGTGTTGTGCTGTTTATCGTCGTCAGTCTGCTGGCCTCGTACGTCGATCATCGGATCTAACGAGTCGATTTATTGTGCCGACTAAGTTCCGTCTTCCGACCAGATTGTGCGACTAACTGACAGCCTATCGAAGATCGTGCTTTACCTAAGGTCAGGTACAGCATTCTTATTTATAGACTGAGTTCTTATATGTAGTTAAGCCCTTTCCGTTTGGCCTTTCCACTACATATTTGGTGACCCCGTTTTCCATTTTTTGAAAGCTCAGAACTCTTTTTTTGTGTGACTTGACTATGTCGGACCACGATCCCCGCACTGACATTTCAGCAAATTTTGTTGATTTCTCCTTCCCTGCCTTCGATTCATCTAATCCTCACGTGTGGTTTTTACAATTGGATGCTCTTTTTCGCATACTCCGTATTGCTTTTCAGTCCTTAATGTTCGCACATGTCACTGCCCAGCTTCCTACCCACATCGCAACTGACCTTATAGATTTGCTCGATCCGATTCCGGCTGACGCACCTTATGACAAACTCAAAGCCGCCGTATTAAAGCGCACTACGGCCTCTGACGAAGCTAGACTTCGACAATTACTTTCCGGTCTTGAATTAGGTGATCGCACGCCGTCACAACTCAGGCACATGCGTACGTTAATCGGTTCCTCTAAGGTCGATGACACGATTCTGCGACAGCTCTGGACGAAATGTCTTCCATCGAACACCTCAGCTGTTCTCTCCGTCTTCGCAGATGATTTGTCTTTGGACAAGCTGGCTGAAACAGCAGACATAGTTCATGAGTACTTTCATAAACCCGCAGCATGTCACGCAGTTGAGTCGACCACTAACACCGATCTTAAGATTGACCCGATTAAAACCATTTCTGAGAGGTTATCGAAACTGGAGCTCGCCATCTCGAGCATTAATCGCTACCGTGGTAGAAGCCCTAGACGCTCCTCTCGAAGTAAACGTAGTCCCGCCAGAAGTTCGAAACGTCATTTCTGTTGGTACCACCACCGTTTTGGCGTTGATGCAAGGAATTGTCGACCTGGTTGTAACCATCCGACGTCATTCCACAAACCGCAGCAGGGAAACCTCCACGCTCTTCGTTGACGGTATCCGGAGTGCAAATATTGCGGACCCTGAAGGCAAGAGATCGGATTAAACTCATCTTGTGCTGTAAATGCCCTGCGCTGTGAAAGTTAGTGTACTGCCCGGTCCACGAATGCTTTCCTTTCTGCTACCATGAGCCGTCCGAGTTGCAGATGACTTCAACATCCAGGAAAGGTAACCGATTCCCGTTTTCATGCTCACAGGTGAAGCGTAGATTCTCACGTGGGTTATTAACGGCTCTCAGCAACTGTTCTGTATGCTTTTCGGATTCGCAAGGCACGAAGGTGTCATCGACATACATACGTCCATTTCAATTCCTTAGATGTGCGTCCTGAGTGGACCATGTTCTGATTTCGCCATAAAGATATCAGATGAATCAAGACCAGAAATCAGTTCAGAGTTAAGAATTCTTTTCGGTAAACTCTTTTCAGACCCAAACGTTTATATAACATGGATTGTGTGGGGTAAGCGTCAAATCGGGCTGGGATTGATTTATAAGGTGTTTGAAAGGTCAAGATCGATAACCAAAGGCGGCTACAGATGGTAAGAAAAGTGCACCAAAGAAAATTAATACAAGCTTTAGCGGCCTAAAGTAAGGTCATAAATGGTAGTTAAGTAACCATGTCAGTCGGCCACGTTAGTAGTATCGACCGGATGAATCGTTTATGTACGCGGCCGATACTACTACTGTGGCCGACTGACATGGTTACTTAACTACCCTTTGTGACCTTAGCTATTTAGGCCGCTGAAGCTTGTATTAATTTTCTGTTCTGCACTTTTCTTACCATCTGTATCCGCCTTTGGTCATCGATATTGACCTTTCAAACACCTTATAAATCAATCCCAGCCTGATCTGACGCTTACCCCACACAATCCGTGTTATGTAAACGTTTGGATCTGAAGAGAGTTTACCGAAAAGGATTCTTAACCCTGAACTGATTTCTGATCTTGATTCATACGATTACAATGGGATTATTTGCTGTGCTGAAAATCAGCGTTGCCCGTGATTCGCTAAAGGTATCAACCAACAACGGCCCTAAAGGTGATCCCATGGCCACTCCAATCTGACAGTACCTCTCACCATTGAATGTGAATTGAACATTTAACGTGCAACGAAGTAGTTTCCCCTATAGCAAATCCTCCGGAAAAGTAGCGTATATTGGCAGTTGCCGGGTCAGCTCGCACACGTAATCCACCGTTTCGAGCAGTGGAATGTTTGTAAACAGCGACTGGCCATCAAAAGCAAAGTTGAGTCCAGATATCTTCCCAATGAATCCAAATCCCGTAACGGTTGCAATTTGTTCTCCATTCATTGGGCCAACAGATGCTGGGGAGAATCCACCATTTCCAAGATCGAACGCATTGGGACACCTCCCTTGTGAACTTTAGGATGACCATATGATCTTGGTACGTGTCTACCTGAAGGTTTCCACTTTTCAAATTCGCTCTTTGTGATAAGTTTGGCTTGCATCATTCGCCTGAGGCAGCCGATCAATTGTTTCTCTAACTTCCCTGTGTGGTTCTTTCCTGCCATAAACTTCTGGAACCTACGTTCGTCACTGAGGATGTGCTACATTTTACAGATATAATCGATCCTATCTATTAACACTATGCCGGATCCCTTATCTGGCCTAGAAATAATGAATTCGTTGTTAAACCGTAATTCTTTAATTTACTGAATTTTTTCTCTTGAAATAATACCAATACTAGATGGTTTAGCCTGAACGTATTCATGACAACTATTCACTAGACTAGATTTTAGGTTCTCAACGTCACTAGGAGTTGCTGAAAACCGGTCTCTAGTCTGTAACATTAAGCTTTCAAACTGCACCTCTAAGGCTGCTTGGTCTTTTTTCTTACATGGAATACAATACTTGGGACTTAATGATAGCACCTCCAGTTGTGTCTGGCTTAGTACTACACTGGAAAAATTGAACACACCGTTCTGGGTTATTCAGAGAGGTCAATTGTGGGACCTGATGGTTAAGCGTACTAAGTAATTTCCTTCGCTTCCTTAATCGCATTTTCAGCTTAACCAATTCCATATATTGCACAAAAGGCTGTCTTAGATCCCCAGACAAGTCTAATACCGTTGGAAACCTTTGCGAAATGAACCTCTCCAACTCCGGCAGTTTAACGCGGATGGTATCCACATAATTGATCGCGTGTTTCGCGAGGCTAGTGCATTTTCGCACCCACAGCGCGAGCTCGATGCGCACCTATATGCATTATGATTATGGTCTCACCTACTTTTCGCATACACACAGCGTGTTCGGTATGAATTGCAATAACCTGTAGCACTGTCTCAGTTGACAGTCGAGAGTATGGTTAGATATGTGCTCTAATACAGTCAAGTTGACTGTACCATGGTCGCTGTACATGTCAAACAATTCATTAGGGTCTATGTTTAAATGTGATAGTCGTCTCTCCATTTGATGAGACGTGAGCAACATTCGCTGGCCGGTACATAACGACAGCTAGCCGTGCTCCAGCAGGTTCTACTCCAGCCGTGAATGTTTACATTCTGCTTAATCACGGATAGTTTCTACTCATGGGAAACTGTAGAACAGTGGAATATCCAAAGACGTACGTTAGCTAAATAATCTATAATTCCCGACAGTACGTAATACGCTTGCATCAACGTGGTCTGGTAATTACGTACTGCATAGAATGTTGATCACAAATGTATCAGGAACACTAAAAATCAGCTACTGACGTTTGAAAAGACAGCAATAGTACGTAAAATGGTTGACTGGAATGCTTTGATGTTGAATGAGACCCAAATTAATCCATCGCATATGCTTTCCGGACATGTGAAAACTCTGCTTTGGAAGCTGCTGCGACGAAATTTCTGATTTCTGGGATATTTCATCCATTCCCAATTACCATACTCACACCTTCATCAGCTTTAGCGGCCTAACCCTAAGTCCACCATGGTTATTACACGCTATCAGTATCTGGAACACACGTCTTAACTCAGGTATCTGTTGACAGACGAGCACCTAAACACTTTCAAGGCGCTTGGACGGAACGAGGAGCAGGGATAGTCCTAATAGAAAAATCTGACTGTTTATAAGATAAATGTTAACCTTAGCGATCACTCGAAATTTCAGAAGATGAAGAATGATCCAGCTAAAACGGTTGCAATCGGAAAGACATTTACGAAATTGTCACGCTATCTGAAACAGAACAGTGCGATTGACTCAACCGTATTCAAATATACGCGTTCCACAGTGACTGTCATTCCACGATTTTATTGCTTGTCAAAGTACATAAAGGTGGGCTACTACCGAGACCCATAATGGACTTGTGTAATTCTCCATTTCAGTCGATGACAAAACGGCTGACTAAGATTCTATTACCGGTCAGGAAAGTAATATCAAGGCACAGCCTCAAGGATACCTTCAGCTGTGGGATAATCCATTGCGAGCAATACACGCTTGACGCGCGTGCTCCCGGGTCATTTGGAATGATCCTCTCCATCTTCTCTCTGTCTTCTCGCAGCATAGTCACCGTACGCTCATTCGAACCGTATTTATCAGCTCTACACAGTGATCCAGCATACGTGGAATTATCTTTTACCACTAAAGTCCTAACCATCACTAACGGATTAGAAGTGATTGAACATAAGCGGATGACTCATTCACTTTGTGCCCATTGCCTTTCTGTGTAACAACATTCGGTGCAGAATTCTCGAGGCAGTCCGAAAAGCCTAAACTTATTCCAATCCGGTGTTTCTCAATGCCTCTATGTAGGAATTTGTGATCTCCCAAGCTGTGTTCAGCGTTGTGTTTAGGCTCATTTACTAAGTCCCAATCCAACTGGACCTAACATCAATCGATCAACCGACCAACTGCAACGTGTGCTTACAAGGGATCACCGCTGACAGCGGGCGCATCACGCTGACTCACGCTTGTCATTGACGCGGAAAGCTGCACTAACTGATCATCCGACAAACGCGTGACCTTAAAACTTCACACCCTCAGCTAAAATGTCTCACTTTTCGAGCATGTGTGAGTTGTGTGTTAAATTGGTGAAGAGTGGTGCGATGGTTTGTGTGCCTCAGTGATCCGTTGAGCTATGCTGGGTGGTGCTTTTTTTTGCACTCATACCAGATTGGTCAATGGTTAGAGGCCAGACAAACTCAGCCTCCTGGTCCTCCAGGTTGGGGGTTGGAATGAGGGTGGCACCTTATTCCTTAAAACGGACTCCTTGTAGCCCAACGCCAAACCCGCTGCCTTGCGGTCAGGTTTTTGAACCAAAGGCTTTGGCTGAGAACTCTAATCGTTCTCCTGTCTAGGCCTGGGCAATCTGACAGTATCCTGCCCACGCAATACAATGAATCTTTCCTCAAACAATTTCTTGATGCTCTGGCCATCGCAGAGGATAATCAACGGTGCCCTATCTGCTGCATCGGGCAGGGTGGATAGGGGTTTGGATGCTACTGCTCGACCCTTCCCGTATTCTTATTCCCCTTCTCGCGCTTTTTCACCCTTATCGTCCCATTCCAACTCTACTTATATTCCCCCTGTTTTCAACCCCCCAATTCTCCGCCCTCCCGCACCTTGCTTCAATAATCGCTTGTCTCTTAGTTTCAACTCACAGATGAGCGCGGAGCGTCATTCCTGCACTGTCAACAGGCCCATGTCCAAGCAAGCGGCCCATTCCAGTTCATCGGCTTCCATTTGGAGTCCTCGATCCTCCTTCAGATTGGCATGCCTCAATGTCCGCACATTGCTTCAGATCGGTCAACAGGCAGCACTTGCCCGAACATTAGAAACCCTCTCGATCGATATCTGCTGCTTATCGGAGACCCGCCTGCAAGACTCGAGCTCTTTACTCACTTTGCGATCCCCTTCAGGTGACTCAAGCAGTGTTTTCTCATTGCGCCTATCCGGTGACGATGCGGTTTCGAGCACCGGCCAAGCCGGTGTTGGTATTGCCCTGAGTCCCCGGGCTGAAGCTGCTGTGGTTGATTGCGTTCCAATCAGTAGCCGGATGTGTGCGTTCCGATTGGCTGGCTCGTTCAAAGCTTCGGAGTCGCGTGGGACTAACAGGTGTCTATTCGTTATCGCTGCCTATGCACCGACAAACTGTAGAGATGACTCGGTAAAAGACGACTTCTATCGTCAACTGAACGAGCTCCTTAGCCACAGAAGAAGCTCGCGCACTGTAGTGCTGGCCATGGATCTGAACGCTCAAGTTGGAAAGTTATCCACTGTTGAGCTGCATCTTGGCGGCCAACATGGTGTGGACTCTTGTAACAATAACGGTAAGCGGTTACTTCATTTGTGTGATGATATTTACTTATTTCTTGCGAGCACTAATTTCCGACACAGCACCCGACGGATGGTGACTTCGCGCCCACCAGCATCGAATAAGCTATGGATGCAAATCGATCACATTGGCATAAGTTATTGATGGAGAGGCTGCGTCCAGAACTGTCGCTCGATTTGGAGCACAGGTGTGGACACCGACCATGCACTTGTGTGTGCTGACCTGCGGATGCGCTTTGGCGGACGCCCACGACGATTTTGTGCGCGCATTGACACCGGCCAACTGGCGAAGCCAGCTGTTCTGAATGCGTATCAAAGTACGCTGTCATGCGAGTTGGATAAACGCCCACTGGAGACAATTGAAGCTCACTGATCTCATATTCACCAGACGTTATTAGCAGCAGCAAAATCCTCATGTGGTATGTCTAATCGCCAAAATGGACATTGGGTCTCTTCACAGTCTCTGGAACTTATCGATGCTCGCCGACATATTCTGGCTGGAAGTGAACACAATGAAACTTGCAAAGAGCTCCGGGCAAAGCACCCTGCTAGCCTGAAGAGAGCCGCGAATCCTAGTAGTCTCATCGTACGTCAGAGATGGAAATGGCCGCTGCCCTTGGTAACCATCGTAAATTATTCCGTCTGCTACGGGAAACGAGCAGCAGGAGACCTGGGGTTAGTGAAACTGTACTTGACGAGAGTGGACAGCCTATCCACAACTTGTCAAAACGCTTAGAGCGTTAGACTGAGAACTTTAAAAGGCAATTTAATCGGTCGGAATGGTTAGATTTCTCGCCGGCCACTGATCGACCCCCTCCCTGGGCTGTGCCTTTGGATCCAGCCTCTCGTTCAGAAGTCGAACGGGTGATCGAACTGTTGAAGTTAAATAAAGCCGCGGGACCTGATGATCTTCCTCCAGCCCTCTTCCAATTCGGGGGACCTGCTCTTGTGGATGATTTACGCGAGTTACTAGTCAAACTGTGGGAGCAGGAAACTGTCCCAACCGATTGGAGCCGCTCCGTCATAGTCCCAATTTTCAAGGGAGGCTCACGATCGGAATGCGGCAGCCATAGAGGAATCAGTCTGATCTCTATTGCATCCAAATTGCTTGCCTCTGTCATCCTTCACAGACTGACTGGCACTCGTGAAAGCCATATTCGTGAAGAGCAAGCTGGATTTCGTCGAGGTCGTGGCTGCATTGACCACATCTTCACCTTGTATCAGTTGTTGGAGCACCGTCACATATATTTGCGGTCCATAGTCATCGTGTTCCTCGATATCAAAGGTGGATTCGACTCGGTGGATAGACATGCACTTTGGGACTGTCTACTCAGGAAAGGTGTACCTGAGAAATATGTGAATATTATCCGAGCATTATATGCGCGTAGCTCGGACAGAGTGACGACTTACGGCAAGTTGTCGTCGCACTTTAATATCTCCAGCGGCGTGAGACAAGGATGCCCGCTGTCACCTTTCCTTTTCAACTTCGCTGTTGACGAAGTCATGGAAATCGCGTTCACGGGACACGATTTCTAAGGTTTGGATCTGCTCCCAGAAGAACGACTTCTTGACTTAGAGTATGCTGATGGTATTGCCCTTATCTGTAACAGCTCAAAAACGTGTCAAGCGGCACTGGACAAATTAGCAATAGCTGTCTTTCGCTTCGGGCTTTGCTTCGCACCCTTGAAGTGCAAGGCGTTTCTCCAAGCTTGGTCTGGACCGCCTCCTGTGCTGATCCTTGGTGGTGATCAGCTAGAAGTCGTTCAAAGATTCAACTACCTGGGAAGTTGTATCAGCGCCCGTGGGATTGAAGATGAGATCAGGAATCGTATAGCAAAAGCTTGGGGCGCTTTTGCTAACCTTCGCTACTTATGGCGGCGGCGCGACATCACTCTTGCCTTGAAGGGTAGAGTGTACAATGCAGCGGTACGTTCGACCCTACTGTACGGTTGTGAAACCTGGCCGCTTAGAGCAGCGGACATAAGGAGGCTAGTTACGTTCGACCACCGGTGCCTTCGTAATTTAGCTCGCATCGGGTGGAAACACCGCGTGAGCAACGAGCGTGTTCGACGCCTCGTTTTACGGGCACAGGTAAAGTTACTGAACCGGTCAGCACCGTTATTTCACGCATCAGGCTCCGAGTGCTCGGGCACATGTTACGCATGCCAGCCCACCGACTCCTGCGACGTGTGTTGTTTGCGCGCCAGGGGGTTGTGGTGGGTAAAAGAGGAGGGGTGGCCAAGCGATGACTTGGTCAAGAGGAATGAAGGCCCTAACTTCTGAGCTGACCTCCGTTGGAGCGTCTCGGCTCTCTGGTTGGGGTCCGAAAGACGATGAACACGTTTGGTTGGGCACACTTGCTGATATGGCTAGGAGTCGACCTCAGTGGCGTTCGTTCTGTGAGTTTCTTTGTCCCACCCCATCCCTCTTAGCCTCCCCCTCCAACCACGATCTCATTATTTAACCTTATATAATTTTGCATAGTTTTTTTTTGGTGCACAGCAGCCGGCTGGTAGCTTACAGGAACGATGCCCATCCCGTAGCCGGTAGCTCAACCAGCGTGCACCAGATGCATTTTCTTCTCCGTTTTTTCTGTGTATTGCGGCACAGTAGCTGAGGTGTTCCCCACCTCCAGCTAACGTGTAGTATGATGATGACGATGATGATTGCAGCGGTTGCTTGAAAAACCTGTCGCACAAAATGCCTTGGGATGGGAGTCGATAAAACGAGGACTGTACAATAACACGGTAAATGCGTATTTGGTTCTGACCAGTATGCAGTGCGTATCCCAGTTGTTAGTTGCCTACTGAAGAACCTGTGAAGACTAACAAGAAGCAGGTCGAGCAACTGGTGTGCGCCAGGGTTACATCTGTGAGAGGAACGGGTCTGCACTTGTATGTGAAAATAACACTCCGAATTCCCCATTCAGGCCGAAGAAGGGAGCCAGCCGTCCCACGATTACCCCGACAACTCAGTCTCAATCAGTACCAACTCCCTTCTCTCTCTCCCATAAGTACAAATATTGTCTGCATCGTGCTTCTTCAACTTCTGTACAGTATGTTACACCTAGTACTTTGTTCGCTATACAGGACGAGCCTAAACTGCAGTCAACTAGTCATAGTGAGGAACCAAGTAACATATGCATCGGTTGCCTCACAGCAAACACCGGAAATAGCACTGGTAACCTTTGTGGCCGAACTAATGAAAAACTAGAATGTCGCAGCACGGATGGCCCCCTATCAGTGCCGTTCACAAATTCCCCAAAAGCACGGAAACTAGGCTCCAAAACCAGTAGCCACCAGGCGCAACCATGGTGACCTTAAACCTTGTGTGTACTAATGTCCCCGAACCCAAATCCAATTCGATTAAGAGATATGCTGACAGATCGATCAAAATCAATTGGCGTTCCATCCTGTACGGCAATCGGTGTTCATGCGTGATCCACGACATTGAAACGCATCTCGCGGTCACCCGAACGCGTTGCACTACGGTGAACTCCGGTTACTTCGGGTAAAACTGACCTCAGTGGATGAGATAGAGGCCGTTCTACTGTCTGCGGATCGACTCCGCAACACCTCAAATAGAGTGCGCACACTACCTGAAATCCCGTGGAAAGAATGTGCAGCGGATCCAACTAACAGAGAAAGGAACAGAAAAGGTAAAGATAAGCAAACTGCGATTGCTCTTGGTGTTCCTGAACTTCCAGATTCCTCTTCCGACGATGCTCAGGTACACGCTCGGGAGCAATGGCACCACATCCGGGAGGCTCTTTCTCTCGAAAATGTTGTTGCCACCTGGTTGACAAGGATCCCCGTATCGCCGAAATATACGGGGGTGCGGTTCCAGGCTGTTGCAA
>CALYDF020005337.1:0-14483 GCA_944474145.2 Dicrocoelium dendriticum | reverse complement strand
TTTGGGGTCTAATGATAACACTTCCAGCTATGTTGGGCTTAGTACTACACTGGAAAGGTTGAGCACATACCATTCCGGGTTATTCGGAAAGGTCAATTGTGGGACTTGGTTGTTAAGCGTACTACTTTTCTCATCGATCTCGGGTTACAAAAGGTTGTAAACTCTTCCAGCAGAATCGAAGCAATCGTAGACCTTGTATTTGTAAAAAAAACACGGTTGTTTTTTGTGTGCAAACAGGCGCCAATTGATAGCCCTGACCATTCGAATCTCAATGTATCTTCCGTCGTGGACAGAAAAATAAACCATTTGGAGCGCACTCGCTGTAAATATTGTAAGCTTAGAAGAAGATAATTTTCACCTCAGAATATATATCGAGTATGAAAAAGGATTGACTGTATTGACTTTAGTATAGTCTTTGTAAATATTCTATCTACGTACTGTGACCAGGTAAGGAGCCATCTCAACCTCTGTCCTAATACCTGCTGTTCAATGGAAGCGAATTATACCGTGCAGATTGGTTTTCATCTCCATATTTAAACGCCTGTGTAGGCTCAAAGATAAAGCGGTCCTACAGAAAGACCAGGTTGTAATAAAGTCACTTTCTATTGCTATTATGTTAGAGTTGCGCCGATTAAAACATCTATATGTCCAGATCGTTCTCGGAAATAATAACTCATTAGATGTGGCTGCTGCGAAACAACTTAGTGGTGTCACTCTCCAAGTGCCAAATCCAGACGTGGACCTAGAAAATTTAACAGAAAATTTATTGTTTCAGTGTTAACCACACTTCTTTCGCTTCATCCCCCGAGTGGGCAATCCCAAAATCACTTCATCTACCATTGACAGAAATGCAGTGATTAATCAACTGCTGAAGCTAAACTCGAACAAAACTAGAGGTTCGGATGAATTATCTCCCTTTGTCCTCATGGTGTGTGGCGTGACGTGCGTGCTACTGGTTCATTTGGATTATTTCCCTCTATCCTCTCTCCATCTTCTCGCAGCGTTGTCACTGTACGCTCATTCGAACCGGATTTACCAGCTCTATACAGTGATCCATCATACGTGGAAATATCTTCTAATATTAGAGGCTGCACCATCGCCAACCGTTTTCATTGGCATCTGTGATTAAGCGCAAGCGTTTAATTCAATCGTATTGAGCCGATTGCCATTCTGTGTGACACCATTCGATACAGAATTCTCGAGGCAGGCCGAAAAGCCTAAGCTTACTCCGATCCAGTGTTTCTCAACACAGCTGTGAAAGAATCTGTGATCTGTCAATCTGTGTTCAGCGCTCTGTTCAGGTTGCAGTCACTCGCCATTCCTTGTGACCTTGTCAGCCAGTGCGGCTGCATTACCCATCACACGGACCGCGCGACCACGCCGACCGCTCATTTGACCTTGCAACCACCACGCTCGCCTGACCGATGTGCGCCGCTCTCAAAGCTGTAAAAGTACAGAACGCTAACCAACCCACTGGGTCAGGTAACGACACCAAATTGAATGGCAGAAAGGCAAAACCGAAGAGACTCCCATCGAAAGGCATTTGCGGGTTAGGAGAATGTCATCGGGTAGTAAAAATCGGTCTAGCTTGTTCGCACTGTTTGGAATGGTACCATACGAAATGTGCAAATGTGTCCCAACAACAGTTACGGGAGCGAAATAGCTCCCAAGATGCATTTTGGTTCTGTACTGCGTGTTCCACCATCCCCCTCGTTAAGTGCTTGCTTATCCTAGCTGAGAAATGCGACCGGTTAATCGCAGAAGCGGAGCAGAGGATAACCAATAAGATTACTTCAATGGGAGCGAGTATGGACCACAGAAGCGTAGCGGCTGCTAAGCAACGGAATGCTGAACAAATCGCTTCCCCTGCACCGCAATCAGCCATGTCTCCATCTCTGTTGTCTTCTCCAACTTTGGTAGAACGCCGGGCGAAAACAGACTGTACCTACGTGAATCAAACAGTACTCACAGCAAAGAAAATCAGGCACCATTCAAAACGTCTGGTTAAGCAAATTCCACTAGACCTGACATCTAGTATTAACAAGGATGGAGTAGCCAAACACCAACCCTTGGTACCTGTAGCTCAAATATCTCTTGTCGAGACTAAGCCTCCCAGAACATCGGTTACATATGCAGAGATTGCTGCAAGGGTCCACCGAGAGGCCGCCGTTGCGTCCTCTTCCATTGTAAACACCGTTAACGCAAATGGAGAGAAAAACAGCAAACAATCACTTGTCAACAAGTCAAGACAAATGAGTACCATAACTTGTAGATCGATTAAAAAGGGATCCAACAACAGTGCCCGGACTGTTGTATGCTCAAATGTCCCTGAATCTACCGCCATCACATTGCGGGATAAGTTATCGGACGACCAAGACCAATGGAACTCATTGTGTATGCAGATGAGTATCAAAGCCAAGCCCATAAACTTGTTACGAATTACTCGTCATCCGAACTCGCCACACTATGGTGAACCCAGACTTATTCGAGTAACTCTAGAATCCTCCACCGACGTAGAAAACGTTTTGCTCTCCGCAAGCGCGCTAAAACACGAATCCTGTGCGATACGTATCTATCCTGATGTCCCTTGGAGCGCGCGACAACCAAAACGAACCACCGAAGAGGGGCACAGCAAGCAAGACCGCCTAAACACAATCTTCATACATGGCGTGCCAGAACATCCTTCTAACGATGTTCAAGAGACCGGAAAGCACGATTTAGAACAGTGGCGGTTCATTCGTGAAACACTTTCTTTGGATGATGTTGTGGCACTATCGCTCACCAGGATACCTCTCTCACCAAATTATAGAGGATGCGGCCCTAGAATCCTAAAACTTGTGGTGCAGTCAGAGCAACAAGCAAAGGATGTTTTGGATCGATGGCGGAGAAATCGGAAACATCTTCCCTCCGAAATTCGGTTAAAGGTCGCAAACAATTCGCACAGCTCAAGTATTAAAGCAACTGAAGCAGCAAGCATCCGGACGAATGTACAGAAGTGTAACTTGACGGCTGCTTTAATTGACTCTGACGTAGATCTAAACGAAGGCTGGGACGCACCTTGGCCGAATCAAGTTGCAAACGAGGTATCACTGACTCATCAAAAAAACGAATAACTGCCGACCTCCCATCGGTCGGCATTCTCCCACACTTGACAGCTTCACCTCTCTGCGGGCTCCTAGAGACCGAGAAACTGGCCTGCTTGTATACAAATGCTCAGGGACTTTCTAACAAACTGGCTGAACTGAAAGATCGCCAAGCTTCCGGCTCGTATGATGTCATTGGTGTCACCGAGACATGGTTGCACACGGGGATGACGGACGCTGAAGTTTCGCTACCCGGCATGTCGCTGATCCGGAACGATAGGCTCACAAAAGGAGGAGGGGTAATCCTGTACTACCGAAACGACTTACAGTGCGAGGCCGTGGAGGATTCAGATTCGCAGTTCCCCGACTCTCTTTGGTGCCGGTTGCAGTTAAAAGGCAGGGACGCTTGCCTTATTATCTTGGTGTACCGCGCCCCTAACTCAACACCCGAAACCGACTACCACCTAATGGCTGCTTTAAGGTGCAGTTTACAACAAAAGTACACTCACATTCTTATCATGGGTGATTTCAACGTACATTGTTTAGAATCCCCTGCCACGATCGGAGAACAATTCAAAACCGATTTACAAGATCTAGTAACTACTGTTCCACTTTACAACCACATCACTTTGCCCACTCGGTTCAGAACTGGTAACACGCCATCTGTGCTGGATCTTGTGCTTACCAACGAGGAGCATATGATTGATGCATTGGTTTTAGACTGCCCGTTGGGTCGCAGTGATCACGCAGTCATCAGTTTTAACTTCGTCTGCTATGCAGAATATCGGAATGATAACGATGATACTGTGCGAACCATCACAAGGTACGACCGACTCGCCCAGCTAGTCAGCGCCACAACATGGTCTTTCCTCGAAGAAAAACCCCCGGAACTCGCCTGGCTCGAGTTCGTCAACACATTCAGTCAGCTGATTGCACAGGCTTCAGAGATAAAAGCTTGCAATAAGTACAAATCCGTTTCTTTTGTTAGGAGCAGAACCCGAAAATGGATGACAGTACGCAACGCAGCATGGCGAGTGTACAGAGAAGCTCCAGCACCAGAAACTTGGGACAACTACGTAGCCCAACGTAACCACTGCACTCAACTGTTAAGAGAAGACAAAGCCGCCTATCAGCAGAACATCGCAAAAACCTTCAGTGCTAACCACAAGCTGCTGTACAAGCACGTTAATAGCCTACGAAAGGTGAGGCAAGGATTTCCTCCACTCAAGACGGCTGATGGCCCAACAAGAACGTCTATGGAAGCTGCAAACGCGCTGCAGATGCAATACGCCCCCACGTTTCAAAGGGTCTTGCCACCAAGCGATCTACCAAGCTTTGTATTCTGCTCACCAGGACTAACCCACATCAATTTTACCGCAGAGGCTGTATTGCAAAAGCTGACTTCTCTACGCAAACACAGCTCGCCGGGTGTCGACGCCATTCGTCCTGAGGCATTGGGAGCAGCAGCAAACCAACTGGCAGGACATTTAGCTCAGTTTTTTCAGCACTGCTTAGACCAGAACCAAGTTCCCGCCATGTGGAAGCTTGGAATAATAAGCCCGATTCACAAAGGTGGAAGCAGAACTGATCCTTCCAACTACCGCCCAGTAACCCTTCTTCCTATACTCTCCAAGGTCATGGAATCCATAGTTGCCGATGCACTGGTGTGCTATCTGGAAAACTGCAACCTCATCACTCCTGAACAGCACGGTTTCCGTCGACAGCGGTCATGTACAACTAATTTACTAATTGCACGCAGTAGTTGGACCGAGGCAGCCGACGCTGGAGAAGGTGTTGATGCGATCTACCTGGATTTTTCCAAGGCTTTCGATCGCCTAGACCATCGGATACTACTATCCAAGCTGCAGCATTACGGGATCGGCGACCCTCTTTTAAGCTGGATCGCCAACTTTCTATTTCGAAGGCAATTAGTGGTCAGAGTTCGGAGCTCTTTATCGGACCCCATACAAGTCGAGTGTGGTGTGCCGCAAGGCTCGGTTCTAGGTCCACGTTTGTTTTTGGTGTTCATTAATGACCTTGCACAGGGAATCGCTTCAAACTTCCTAATGTTTGCCGACGATATCAAGATCTGGCGCAGGATCCAGACGAACGCCGACCAACATGTGCTCCAAAGTGACTTAGATACAGTGTATCAATGGTCGATCCAAAACTTGTTGCATTTCAACGTCAGTAAATGCAAGGTGCTTTCCATCCGACATCAAAGCAGCTACTCATACCGACTCGGAACGGATGTACTGCAACAATCAACTCTCGAACGTGACTTGGGTGTCCTGGTTCAAGATGACTTGGGTTGCTCCAGGCAATCCGAAAAGGCCTCGAAGACCGGGAACCAACACGTTGGGCTGTTGAGGCGGGCGTTTGGACAAATAAACTCCTCCATATTTCGACAAATGCTCAGTGCGTATGTTCGCCCCCATGTCGAATATGCAATTCAAGCCTGGCATCCATGGCTGAAACACGATCTTAATGCACTGGAGCAGCCACAACGCCGGGCATCTAAGAACGTCATTGGAATGCGCAATCGGTCCTACCAGGAGAGGCTGCGACGACTAGGATTGTTCAGTGGCAGCTATCGCAGGCTACGAGGCGACCTGATTATGACATACTTGATTCTGCGAGACCCACATCATGTGTGCCGCCCTTTACTGCAACTCAGCAGCAATACAAACCTGAGGGGCCACTCATTAAAACTCGCAGAACAATACAGTCGTCTGGAGTGCCGCAGAAATTTCTTTTCCATCCGTGTCTGTCACCCGTGGAATGCTCTCCCAGAATCGGTCGTTTCTGCACCGACACTAACAATATTTAAAAGACGGTTGGACGATGCACTCATCCACTTACACTTTGTTACTTAACACTATGTCTCCATCCTACACCTGGAGTTTACCCTGGAATTATTTGTTGTTAACTGTGGGTGTTGTGAATCTAAGTGGATCGCATGACTGCAGCGAAGCAAACGATAAGTCCTTATTTTCGTATTTAAAGTATTAACTATTTTACTATCCTCTTCATCATAATTGTTATGTTGATATCCCCACCAACTATCCAACGGGGCTTGTAAAGCAACGCTTCTTAACCCGTATAAATTCATTGTTCATTGTTCATTGCTGACGTATACTTGTCGTGTATACAGGAATGTAAAATTGCCAAATGTTGGAGAAATGCTGGAATTAAGCCAGGGCCAAAGATAGTCTCAGTTAAATACCGGCGAATTGATAGTACTACGGTAAACCAGAAAGTCTTCGAGAAGATTATTCTTGAAAGGATTATGATTCAAACAATACCAGATGACCCACTTATTATACTTTGAGATCTACTGAAAATGCATTTGCCTATCTTGTACATTCATTACTAGCATCACTGGACAATAATAACAAATCCGTGCAAATATGTTTTCTCAACTATATACTGAATACTGGATACTGTATTATAGAGCAAGTAGATTTGAATTCTGTACAACTCTTTCGAAATATGGTGAAAAACGTTATAAAAGTTGTCAACCGTGAATATCGTTGTCGTTCTCATGTAACATTTAAAATATCTGACTCACGATATTGCAGGACTCACGAATGTGATATGTCATCGTAAGTGTGCAATCGTTCTCTGAATCGAATAGTGGTAAAATATAAGTCTGACAACGTTTTGAACTGCTGCACAGATGTTGCCTCAATCACATGTTTGGGCAAACTGTTCCAAATGTCTATCACTCTCCGTTCGAAGCACAGTGGGTGGGGAACATATTTCACATCCGGCACGACAAGTTTGTATCTGTGTCCTCGTGTGCTGCGTGGCCCTCGTAAGTGCAGCATTGGCCTTAGCATTGGGAAGTCACCGAGATGTAGAATACGGTAGGTCATAATGAGGTCGACTCGCACCCGACGGTAGGACAAGGTGTAGAGTCCTAGTTTCTCGCACCGGTCTTTATACCCCAAGCCACGTAAACTCGGGATGAGCCTGGTAGCAACGTGTTGGACCCGTTCGATCTTTTGTGCCTCGCCTCCGGTAATCGAGAAGTAGGCATTGGTCTAGCATTGGTCTAATGATGGAAGAGAAGAGGCGAGTGCCAACCTCTTCAGACCATGTGCCGAAGCTACGTTTGAGCGCCAAATGCATGCTCAGCCCGTTACGATATAGCCTGTTCGTGTTGTCCACGGACTTCAAATCGTAGCGCGAGAGTACACCTAGGTCCTTCACGGAGTGTGTGGGATATAGCGGTTGACCGTCAAGCGTGTAGGTTCGGCCGTCAGCACCCTTCCCCAGGCTCATGAATACAGACTTGGCTGGGTTGACCGGGAGAAGAACTTCTGCAGACCATGTGAATAGGCGATTGAGGTCTTGCTGAAGCAGGCCACAGTCATCGGGAGCGTCAATTTCTCTCCAAATCTTCGTGTTATCCGCAAACAAGGCACACGGTGACCGGAGAAGCTGCGGTAGATCGTTGATGTGGATCAGGAAAAGGGTGGGCCCCAGCACAGTGCCTTGAAGCTCGCCACTTGTAGAGGGTTACCAGTCACTTAGATGGTCGTCCACCTGTACCCTCCACTTTCGTCCAACAAGGAAGTCGCGGCTCCACTGATGCAGCGAGCCACCGACACCACACATCCTGAGTTTGTTAAGCAGAACCTCATGGCTGATCTTGTCGAACGCTTTACTGAAATCGATGAAAATCACGTCGACGGACTTCCTGTTGCTTATTGCTTTCAACCACTCATTCCTCTTCACATGCAGGATGATAATGCATGAGCGACCTTGCGTAAAACCGTGCTGTGCGGACGTCAGGACCTCGTTTGACTGTAGCAACTGCAGCAATCCCTTCTTCATGATTTTCTCAGTGCTTTCGGCATTGCAAACCGTGAGCTTCTTTTGAGAGTCTTAACTGTTGCCGGAATCCAAACTTCCGTGGTTCAACGGCTGAGGGATTATTGATCTGGACGTGCCCAGTTTGCTAGACTTGGGGTGGAAGTTCCTTGCTATTCAACACGGCTAGCAGGGTTCTTCAAGGAGCCATATCATCATCATCACTTTTTCTACTTACGTCGCCTCAATACCCGCCCCTGATGACGCGATATCACTGACATATGGTAACGACATGGTCTTAGGTATCCAGCACCCGAACTCAACCTTAGCAATCAAGCTACAAGCCTATATGAACTACCTTGCATTATGATCCAGAACTGATTTTTATCGCTAAACGCAATTCTGCTTTCACAATGGCCGTCATCAATAACCTTTGATGCGTCGCTCTGGAGTTCACATATATGGTGAGAGCTTGCACTCCACCGAGTTTGTGAAGTAACTAGGTGTCCCAATCAGTCGTGATCTATCGTGATCACTCTAAGTGAATGAAGTTTGTACCAAAGTGAGAAGGCTTTCCTTTTACACTGCTTGTTGCAATCCTCCTCTGTCCCCCACTATCTACTACTGCGATTTATCGCCGCTTATGTCTTCCCTGGCTGGACCTGTGACATTCCCCAGTTTCCTAAGTAAGCATTTCAAAATCTTAGACGGGTCATTGACACAACTTTCTCGATGTAGTAGCATTCTAATACCGATCTTCATTGTCATGGTTGTGTCTACTCATGCCAGTTCATGCGGAAGGTTTGTCCCAAAAATATTCACAAATACAACTCAGCCCCTTTATGGTGAGTTGTCTGACTGTAGATCAACTTCATCAAGCAGACAAAAGTACAAATGCGTTTATGCCCGTACAACGGCTTACCACTCGTCGGTAATCACATATTTGGCACGCTTTTCGTGCAACCAGACTTCAGTGGTTATGGGACTTACGAGCAAATTTACACCGTAACAATATCACACTCTTTGCTGCTCGTTAACATTTCGTGTATTCTATTTGAACTGCCGAAGGCGTGTGTGTAACAGCTAGATATCCACCCTCTCAGGTACATAAAGCCTTCTTGAATTGAACTGAATTGAATTGCTATCTTCACATTCACTGAAAACAATAGAAGACATTTGGATTGTCATCAAAGCAAACGTGAAACAAGCTATGCGGCACCGATACCCCAAATGTTCCGCGGGGATCCAGTTGGTACGCTGAGTAAAAGAGAACGGAGGATCCAGTTCTTTGCGCAGACTGTAACAGAAGCACGAGCCTGCGTTACGCAGCACCATTTTAAACAATTGACGGAACATGTCAGTGCGAAATGAGCGCGTGCAGTACACCGCAACCATTTTAAAACATCTGTCACGTCTATTTTTACTTAAATATCATGTAGCATTGTCTTGTGCAATACCGTTGTCCAATTTTGACAAAACTACGACCTACTGTCAGCCACGGTAACCCAGGAAGCTATAATAATCTGTTTTTACCTCAGTGACGCCACTGTCGCTTCCCGGCTAGTGATAAATCCTAGCAATTACCTTGACAGCTGCAGCGCCCGCGGTGTTAGCGGACCACGTGTTAACAAGAGAGTGTGCAGAGGCTCTACCTAGTTGTTGCTTGCTGAACTAACTCCCGTCGCTTTTGGATGCCGGGAAGAATTAGGAGGATGCTTTCCCATCGATGTATTTTAATGCTCGCACAAATTAATAAAGGAAGAACAAGAGAAAGTCCGTGAAGGCACGCTGATTTTGTTGGTACCAACTAGTAGTCAGTTGTTCAAAGTTTGTTGATCGATTAATTGTCGCCTGGACCTTTAAAGGATGCTCGATGCAGCTGCTAAAATGCAAGCTGACTAAGAGTGATGTCCTCACAAGGCTTGTATGGCAAGGTGATGTAGTTACTACAAGTGCAACATCGGGCGTTCTAGCAAGCACACCAACCAACCACAATGTGTACCACGCGTACACTCGGCCTGATTCGAATCACTACATCCGTCAAGCGTAGGCCTTTCAACATTGTGCTCAGTATGCCGCATCCCGAAAACCACCGTGATCCACACATTTTCATCACCCCGTTAGCCTCTAGTCAATCTTTCCTGCCAGCCGAGCCTCGACAACGGTGTGAGTGAGCGGTATTCATGTCATTATTCCAATCGGCGAAGTCATTCGGAATCAATCATGCGGACAGCTCAGCCATCATTTGCGCGGACACACCGCGCAATCAAGTTTCACGTAGAAATGCAACCGTCTGCAAGGCCACATGCCACAGCATCAACTACCACCAATCATAATCACGTGTGACCGCTAAGCCTAGGTGGTGCCACATGAGTTTTCCGAGTATGCTCCCTAGCACGCGCGCAGTTTCAGTCTAACCAATCGTGCCTGAACACGAGTTTCCAGTGCGCCACACCCTACCATCACGCATGCGTGTCCAAGCATGCTCCGGTAACTCATCTGCTATGCTATTGGTTAATTTGGCATTGGTCACTCAACGAGAGTCGGACGTTGTAGAGCCTTCGTGCCCGTAGGGTGATGTTTGACTACGTTAAGTACTATTCTAAAAGATGTATGTATGAACCCGATTTATTTAATGAGGCATTTAAACGTTATGCATGCAATTAACAGTGTTATGGAACCAGAGGTGTTTCGCTCCAGTCTTTCAAAAGTACAGTATATTATGGGATATAAACCTGTTAGGGAGCTGGCTACTTAACCCTCAGTTTCATGAGTTATGTTAGTTGCCTATTTCTTTGTTTGCGCAGTTATCTGCTTCTGTGCTACATTTTGGACACGCCGCTTTCCTCATCCTCATTCGCAATCGCTCACAGCTAATTTCAGCGGTCTCATTCTGTGGACATTCTGATTGGTTTCTTTTGCTCAGCGTTCCTTAGCTTTTTCACGTGGATGTATTATTCAGCCGACACATATTTACTATACCTGTTTTTATTTTCCTGGTGTGTATCATTCTCACTATCAACTGTTCTGGCATTTGTTTAAACGCATCACTTCTCCACACTGATTGGACGCCACTCGTCGTTTTTAATGGTCGCTCACCAGAAGGTTACCCCCAGGGACTAACTCCGCAGACACTATTTTCCTTGCCGCACTTCATTGGCTCGTAATTTTCGCGATTCTCATTTGCTTGTTCCATTTTGTGTTTTCTCCATGCCTGTTGGACCTCATGCGTTTAGTAGCTTGGCTTCGCCCTTGTTTGTAAAGCTATATAAATGGTGCCGTGCTGTAATAGAAAATCTGTTCATCCCGGCTCATCTTGGACTTCTTCTTGCGGTCGTGGGGTGAAGGCGTACTGGGCGTCACAACAAAACCGATGATTTTTGGGTAATTTTTCACTTCTGTAGGACGGGGTTGACTTATAAAAAGCTCATGCGCCATTTGTATAAAGTCACATACAGAATCCACCCAGGAATTCACAGCACACCACTGCCCCTATCTCCCTTTATCTCCACCCACTGGTGAGGGACGGCGTTCCTGACTGGAATTTGAGGTGCCTTATTTTTTCGCACGGCGTCCACGCAGCACTGCGTGCGGTGTGCTTAGAAGTATACACTTTATTTTTGCGACGGAAACACGGCATATTGCATATTTGACGTCTTCGACGGGCGATAGTGACAGAAAAATAAGGGAACATACAGTATCAAACACTACCACACACAATTAGATGGAAAAAACATGACAAGAGGGTACTTAGCAGTAGATTTTTTCGGGTGGGCTAATAAAAAGTTTCCCACTTTGAACAAACCTGCTATTGAAAAGTAACAATGTCGGCGTATCCATGGACGGGCTCATATTTGGTAATATACGATACTTTGCACTTTGAAGATGCAAACCACATGTGGAGGAGTGTAGCGCTACACACCAATCCATACAGTAGTTCTTGCACAATCAATGCTTCAGACCCTGGGAAAGCTATGTAGTTCACAGACCACTTTTCTTAGTCGGTCACCTGGCAGCACTTCCCCTCCGCTAGAGTCGGAAATACAGGTCTTTCATGATCAATTTGGTCGCAAACTGAAGAAAAAAAGTGATATGGAAAACGCTGGTGAATCCTACTTGTCGTGGGTAACGCAGCAGGCAGCTTCTCCTGGATCATTACACAATCTCGGGAATCACCGTACCGAAACTTAAGAATGGAAAAATTAGCTGGCACACTCTCTATGGATAGGCATTGCTACAAACTGGAGCGATCAACAGAGTCGTAGGTAGCCTTCATGTCAATGAGAACCATCATTTTCAGTCGTCTGTATGTGTCTCGGTTCGAAAACTTAGCAAAGATTAAAAATGTGTTCGCTGCAACCAGGACTAGGGTGGAAGCCAGCCCGGTTTACATTCGGTTCTCACGGCGAGCAGTAAGTCTTCGATGAATGATATCCGTGCGAAGTTTGGAAGCAATTGAGATAAGGCCAGTGCTTTGAGGATTTTTGCACAAAGGACGCTGACCCATGTTGAAGAAGAATGCGCCAATCAGTGCCGCAGATCGTGTTAAATAGAGAAGGAAGCTAAGTCAACAAATAGTCATCAATATATTTGCTTAAAATAGAAGATAGTTGTCGGGTCCAGGAGCCTTGTTTCATTTCAACACTGTGAGATACGTCGAATATCCTCCAAGGCGGGAAGTGGGGCATCAACTTCTAATGTTGGTTCAGGTGATTCGGCAAGCGGAAGTGCAGCAGCAGGTCTTTTAAACTGCTCTTCAAAATGTTCCGCCCAACGCGCTAATCGATGACGCTGAGAAGGGATCAACTGTACATCTTTCTCAGCTATTTTTACGCTGACGTGCTTTCTTGAACCCATTTTCCGGATGCGCTAGAATAGCGCTTGGTTGCTTCCAGTAGCACTGTCTTTCTGCATCTAATGGGTTTTGCAGCCCACCAACGTTCCCGGTCAGCTCGAAGACTCCTTGTCAGCCGTCTTTTCAGACAGGTACGGATACGCTAAAAGCCAGTGCCCATTGGAACCAGTTTATGCATTTCATCGAACCGGTGCACTACTTATGAGTAGCATGGATATAAACTCAGGCGCACAAGGGAAACTAGTCAATCATGAGACGCAGGTCGACAAAGGTGGTGCGGTGGAAAATCAACTGGACGACGTACACGAGGGGCACGAGGCCATCTAAACAGATGCTCGTTGAATGAAAGACTGCAATGGCGCATCGCTCCGGAAAGGTGCCGCGAATGTCATGGGCAATTTGGACTAGCGTTCCTATGTTCGAGTTCATATGTTAACCAGGTATGCGCTCTTCGTTGGGCGAATTATCCGTCCTCTCGGCATCCAACATTTGATTCCGTGACCAATTGCGAGTGCGAGGTGGATGTCCCGTGGCCCAGGCCCTTCGAAGACGGCGGTGCGCGTGTTTTTGGGTCGCTTCGGGGATGTTACGTCAGTCGGGCGAAGCAGGACCGGGCGAATTTGGCTACTGCGCTGGGCCACCTCAAGGGCGGGGTGAAGGCTATTGTGTATTCGGCGCGAAGGGGCCCTGTGAAGTTGGAATGGGCCGCCGCGAAGGAGACACTGATTGCAACGTTCGACAGCCAAAACGCGATGCGGGAACGGACCCGTTCCTCTTCGCGGTCCACATCAGTGAATTGCTGACCGGGGCGCTGCCTAAATTGGATGACAAGTCAAGATAACAACTGTTGGTGGAACCGTGTTTGGATGGTCTCCTTCCGATGGTAGTTGATCGTCTCCGGATTGTAAAAGTCACCCAGAGAAGGCGTGATGCAGTGTGCCCAAATAGTGAGGAGGCTTACACATGAAGCAGTTGCTTCTTTGACAACGGAAGGAAATTCAAAGGAGGAGCGATTGAAGGAGTTAGAAGAGAGATTGGAACAGATTACGCGAGACAACGGGGCACTTCGAGTTCCCACACAGAAGATATGGCTGAAGGGACGCTGCTTCCTTTGTGGGAAACTGAGACACTGCAAACGCCAATGTCCGTCAAATCGCAGTAAAGCCTTGGTACGAAATAAATGCTACCAATCGTACTGTTTTCGTTTTAGGAAGATCATCCTTGGGGCGTTGAATAAAGGTGAGATTGAGGCGATAGTAGAGTTGAATAGGAAAGTGAAGAGGTGTCTGATTGATACTGGAGCCGCAGTTTCCTTAATCAATCATAGATGGGGTGAAAACTCAATGGTGTTCCATGGTTGTGAATGTGGTCGGTGGTTACCATATACGCATAGATGGTATGGCGGAACATGTGGTTGGCGTTAGGGGTCGGAAGTTGAAACATCATCGTGTCACCGGACACAAAGTAGACTATCCTGGGTGCTGACTCTCCAAGTCAGTGAAGCAATCGTTGACCTGACACGAGGAAAGCTGATTACAAAATACGGAGCTATCCAGCTGGTTGGCAGAGAAGAACCCATGAGGGTGTGCTCCGTCGTGGCCGTTTTGCACACAAGTCCAACCCTTCAGTCATTTGTGAGCAAGGACAACATCCTATTCACGGATGATAGTAATGCTTATGGGTTTTGTGACACACACACAATTCCATTATCCCATCAGCCGTATCGG
>CALYDF020005336.1:0-14544 GCA_944474145.2 Dicrocoelium dendriticum | reverse complement strand
TGCTCCTGCGTCGTGCATGGCGGCCGAGATCCTATTCCATGAAGCTCAGTGTCATTAGAACAAGGACAGCTGAAAGTCCGTACGCAGTGTGTCCTCGATAGGCTTGCCTGGACCTGAGGGCTGAGACAATTTCTCAGCTTGCCAATCGGGGGCGAGACATCTAGTGCGCCTCCCAGGCTAAAGTCATGGAGGCAACGGACCGGATATTACCAGCATGATCACAGTCGACCGCAGGTACTCCAGTACTGAGTGGAAGAACCCGGATGGAACTAAATGCCACCTTGAAAACTTATGGGCAATGTCGGTCAATTTTGGACTCATCAGCTTGGCCAGCGACAGGAGGACGGCCAAGTGGCCTACGGACTCCCAACAGGTCGTCCCTAAATGCAGTGCTACTAAGAGACAACTTGGTGTAGCCGCACAAGTTGCAGCAGACGCTCGCCGTTGTCAGTCCGTTCGGAGTTAACCCATAATTACAGTCCAGACTGAGCTTCTGAAGAGCTCAGACGCCCTACTTGTGCGTTCATATCCCCTGCAAGTACTATAATATCTGAACTAGTAGCACTGCGTAGTAGCGCGTTCAGTTCGTGATAGAATGTGTCCTTGACAGCATTTGAACTGCAGTCGGTGGGAGCATAAGCGGAAATCACAAACAAACAGCGTTTTGTACTACTTCGTGAATCAACCTTAGCTGATGTCGTCAAACGGGCTGCACATAAACGGCTGTTCACCGGAATCCAATCAACCAACGATGGCTCAGCCTTGGAGCTTAGAATGATACCTACACCAGCTTGACCCGTGAGTGCTGCATCGGCGTCTCCGGATGCGTGCAACCAATAACGAGAGGATAAGCCGGGTGCAGTTAATTCAACAACCCCATTAGGGTCATTGATCCTAGTTTCGGACACACACACATCAATACCCAGTGTGTCCAAGGTGCGTGCGAGTGCAGCCTGTTGACCTATTTGTCTTAGAGTGCGAACGTTGAACGTCGCCATGGAAACGGGACAGCGTGGCCTTATAAGGGACTGTTGCCGATAGGCGTCCGGTGCGTGTCGCGAGAAGGTGGCTGCAGATGGTTCTACTCCAGTGGCACTTCGGTTGCTGTCAATTAAGCTGGGAATTATAGAAGGAAGGTTAGTAATGGGGATCGGGATGAGAGTAAGAGAAACAGGTGAAGAAGAAAGTAGCGAGGCGCCAACAGTAGCATGTATTTGCTTATCCGCCCTGCTTGTATGCTAGCAGGACAAGGCGACCCCCTTGATTATTTGCGCGAAAGCCGATGCAGGAAAGTAGATCTATGTTTGAGGAAAATGTTCATGGATTGTATGTGGGCTGAGATACTGTCCAGCCGAGCCTCAGATCCTAGGGATCAGGAAGGACGTTTCAGTGTCCTCAACCAAAGCCTTTGGCTCAATAGCCTGATCCGCAAGGCATGCGGGGACGGTGGCAATGACTTTAGTTATACAGAAAGTGGCGGCCATGCCCATTTCAAACCCACCAACCTGGAGGACCAGGATGACTGAGTTTGTTTGACCTCTAACCATTGACCAACCTGGTAGGAGTAGCTCTCAAGTGGCCCGGAGGCACCACCCAGTATAGCCCAATGGGTCAAGGGAGTACGCAAACCGTCGCACCACCGTTAAGATCCAGTCTCGTTGCGACGGATTTCTGATTGACGAGTTAGCATGAAAGGAATAAATCAAACCACCTACATCCGTGTTCTATTTCATAGCCACCCGGTGAGTCCTTATATCTTTGCCATGTCCCGCAGGGGACTGCATATATAGGTATTCTAAGATGAATGAACGATGTAGAGATGTTTCTTTGTAGTCGATAAAGATGGGATCAAGGAATCAAAAGCATCATCTCACGATGAACGATTCGATTACTTGGGAGGTGATGAAGTAGCACCAGTAGCTGCAGTTAGTGACATCATAAAACTAAAATTACGTAGATGACATTGATGCTCTTTATTTCCTCGCACAACTGTGGTTCAGGGTGAATAAATTTCGCTCCCGAAATTTCTGTATTAGTTTTATTATTCGCATGTAGTATTCGATGGAATTGTGGTCGGTCTGTTGCAAGTGCACGCAACTCCCCGATCACGCCTCTTCAGGCGTGCTTTGTGAAAAATCGAAATTTTTAGTACCAGGTTTTTGGTTTACCATATTCTTATCACCTATCAACGAGATATTTTCAAGACCCGATCGTGTGATACTGAAGCGGCAGCGAAGAAACGCCGATGCACCGCTGTTGTTAATAATGTCAGATTTAAGATAACTGAAAGAGTAGAGAAACATGGTTATCAGGAGCGGTCTGGACATGATTGAAATAAGGGTCTCTCTCCCAGTGCCGGAGATAACCCGTGGAACTGATTATTGCTGAAAGTAACCAGGTCTAATGAGCTTATAAAACCACGAAATATTAAGGTCACGCTTCCTTCAGAACTTCTAGGCAAAGGCGGCTGTTATGTGATCACTACACAGCAAACTGTTTGGTATGAGCGGTGCTAAAAGCCCTCGAAAAGGGCCACCGAATGCAGTTCTATGGAGCAAGGAGGCAAACAAATCATTATATTAAGCTAAGGTTTATCCTTATCACCATGGGTGCGTAACAGTAGACGCAATCACTGTGTTTCTTTTTATACAGGCGAAAATTAGTAGTTGGCTAGGTTCTATGTTTGTCCACAGATGATGTCTGATACTAAGTGCAAAGTTTGCGATAAACGACTTGTCAACGATAGGCGCAAAATAGGGACTATAATGCCTATAATATCACTTCAGAATCAATGCTTCCAGCCATCGCAATGAGGCTGGACCTTAACGTGGTGCGATGGTTTGTGTGCCTCAGCGATCCATTGAGCTATACTGGGTGGTGCTTTTGCACCTTCAGAGTCACTCACACCAGATTGGTCAATGGTTAGAGGCCAGACAAACTCAGCCTCCTGGTCCACCAGGTTGGGTGTTAGAATGAGGGTGGCACTTTATTCCTTAAAACGGACTCCTTCTAGCCCAACGCCAAACCCGCTGTCTTGCGGTCAGGTTTTTGAACCAAAGGCTTTGGTTGAGAACCCTAATCGTTCTCCTGTCTAGGCCTGGGCAACCTGACAGTATCCTGCCCACGCAATACTATGAGTTTTACTTCAAACAATTTGTTGATGCTCTGGCCACCGCAGAGGATAATCAACGGTGCCCTATCTGCTGCATCGAGCAGGGTGGATAGGGGTTTGGATGCTACTGCTCAAGCCTTCCCGTCTTCTTATTCCCCCTCTTACGCTTTTTCACTCTTACCGTCCCATTCCAACTTCACTTATATCACCCCAGTTTTCAACCCCCCGATTCTTGGCCCTCCCCCAACATGCTTTGCTAGGCATTTACCTTCTCATTTCAACTCACACGTGAACGCGGAGCGTCACTCCTCTCCTGTCGACAAGCCCATGTCCAACCAAGCGGTCCAATCCAGTTCATCGGCTTCCATTTGGAGCCCGCGATCCTCCTTCAGATTGGCATGCCTCAACGTACGCACACTGCTACAGATCGGTCAACAGGCAGCACTTGCCCGAACATTGGAGACCCTCTCGATCGATATCTGCTGCCTATCAGAGACTCGCCTGCAAGACTCGAGCACTGTGCTCACTCAGCGAGCTCCTTCAGGTGACGCAAGCAGTATTTTCTCACTCCGCCTATCCGGTGACGATGCAACTTCAACCACCGGCCAAGCTGGTGTTGGCATTGCCCTGAGTCCCCGGGCTGAAGCTGCTCTGGTTGATTGGATTCCAATCAGTAGCCGGATGTGTGCGGTCCGATTGGCTGGCTCGTTTAAAGCTTCGAAGTCGCGCGGGACTAATAGATGTCTATTCATCATCGCTGCCTATGCGCCCACAAACGGTAGCGATGATTCGGTAAAGAACGACTTCTACCGCCAACTGACCCAGCTCCTTCGCCAGAGAAGAAGCACGGACACTGTTGTGCTGGCGGGGGATATGAACGCACAAGTTGGAAAGTTGTCCACTGATGAACTGCATCTGGGCGGTCAACATGGTATAGGCTCCCGTAATGATAACGGAGAGCGGTTACTTCATTTGTGTGAAGATGCCCGCTTATATCTTGCGAGCACTAATTTCCGACACAGCACCCGCCGAAGGGTGACTTGGCGCCCACCAGCCTCGAACTAGCTATGGCCGCAAATCGATCACATTGCGATAAGTTACCGCTGGAGAGGCTGCATCCAGAATTGTCGCTCGGTTTCGAGCACATGTGTGGACACCGACCATGCACTTGTCTGTGCTGACATGCGGATGCGTTTTGGCGGACGCCCACGACGACGTTGTGAGCGTATTGATACCAGCCAACTGACAAAGCCAGCTGTTCTGAATGCGTATCGAAGTACGCTGACATGCGAGTTGAGTAAGCAGTCTCAGGAACTTATCGACGCTCGCCGGCATATCCCGGCTGGAAGCGAACACAATGAAACACGCAAAGAGCTCCGGGCAAAACTCCATGCTAGCCTGAAGAGAGACCGCGAATCTTGATGGTCCCCTCAAGGAGACCTGGTGTTAGTGAAACAATTTGTGACGAGAGTGCACAACCTATCCACAATTTGTCAAAACGTCTGGAGCGTTGGGCTGAGCATTTTGAAAAGCAATTTAATCGGCTAGAGTTGTTCGATTCCTCACCGGCCAGTGATAGCCCTGCTCCGTGGGCTGTCCCTTTGTATCTGCCCTCTCGCTCAGAAGTCAGACGTGAGATCGGACTGCCGAAGTTAAACAAAAAGCCGTGGGACCAGATGATCTTCCTTCAGCCCTCTTCAAATTCGGGGTCTCCGCTTTTATCGATGATTTACATGAATTACTAGTGAGACGGTGGGAGCAAAAAACTGTTCCTACCGATTGGAGCCGCTTCGTTATTGTTCCCATCTTCAAAGGAGGCTCGCGCTCGGAATGCGGCAACCATAGAGGAATCAGTCTGAACCCCATCGCCTCCAAATTACTTGCCTCTGTAACCCTTCACAGAGTGACTGGCGCTCGTGAAAGCCAGATTCGTGACGAGCAAGCCGGGTTTCGTCGTGGTCGTGGCTGCATCGACCACATCTTCACCTTACGCCAGTTGTTGGAGCACCGTCACATATTGGCGACCCACCGTAGTCGTGTTCCTCGATATCAAAAGTGCCTTCGACTCGGTTGATCGATGTGCCCTTTGGAATTGTCTACTCAGGAAAGGTGTGCCCGAGAAATATGCGCGTAGCACGGGCAGAGTAAGGGCTTACAGAAAGCTGTCGCCACCCTTCAATATCTCCAGCGGTGTGAGACAAGGATGCCCGCTGTCACCTTTCCTCTTCAACTTCGCTATTAATGAAGTCATGGAGATTGCATTTACAGGACACGAATTAGGTGTGGGGCTACTCCCAGGAGAATGACTTCTTTACTTGGAGTATGCAGACGACACTGCCCTCATCTTTGGTAGCACCCAGACGTGCAAAGCTGCAATGGACAGACTAGCACTGGCTGTCAGTCGCTTCGGGTTTTGCTTTCCACCATCAAAGTGCAAAGCGTTCCTCCAAGATTGGCATGGATCGCCTCCTGCCCTGAGGCTTGGTGGGGATCAGCTAGAAGTCGTTCAGAAATTCAATTACCTGGGAAGTTGTATCAGTGCCTGTGGGATTGAAGATGAGATCATCAACCGTATATCAAAAGCTTGAAGTGCTTTTGCTAGTCTTCGCCACCTATGGCGGCGGCGCGACATCACTGTCGCTCTGACCGGTAGAGTGTAAAATGCAGCGTTACGTTCGACCCTACGGTACGGCGGGGAAACCTGGCCCCTTAGATCAGTGGACATAAAGAGAGGCTAGTTTTATTCGACCATCGGTGCCTTCGCAGTTTGGCTCACATCTGATGAGCAACCAGCGTGTTCGACGCCTTGTTTACGGCACCGGAAAAGGAACTGAACTGCTCAGCACCGTCATTTCTCGCACCAGGCTCAGATGGCTCGGCCAAGTGTTGCGCATGCAAGCCCACCGAGTCCCGCGTCATGCGTTGTTTGCTCACCGGGGGTGTGGATGGAAGAAGAGGAGGGGTGGCCAAGCGATGACTTGTTCGTGAGGAATGAAGGCCCTCACTTCGGATCTGGCCCCAGTTGGAGATTCACGGCTCGCTGATTGGGTGCAAAAGACGATGAACGCGTTTGGTTAGATACACTTGTTGACATGTGTAGCAGCCGACCTCAGTGGCGTTCGTGCTGTGAGTTTCTTTGTCCCACCCCATCCCTTTTAGCCTCCACCTCCAACCACGATCTCATTTCGTGGCGTAATGTAATTTTATATGACAATTTCTCTCCGTGCCTAGTAGCCGGCTAGTAGCTTACCGGAACGATGCCCACCCGTTGCTGTTAGCTCATCTGGCATGCAACTGTTGTATTCATTTTCTTTTTCGTTAATATACTGCGGCACAGTAGCTGATGTGCTTTACACCTCTAGCTAACGTGTATAATGATGATGGTTGGTGTAAGAATCGCCCCGACAAGGTGTATTTACTCCACATGCTCTACCATCCACATCACATGTTTGGTTGACAGAAATCCGTGGGACCGAAGGCGAGGACACCTTATCTCTCACTGAGGGAATTGTAGCACCATGTGGTGTTTTCAGATCAGGCGCTTGTTCTTGAACGGTTTATCACCCGGTTTGGGGGCGGATGGTTTGCGTGCTTTCCTTGTCCACATAAGCTTATTCTTTCTTGGCCCAGGAGCCCGTGACTCACCTTCCACTTAGGGAGGATCAACAATGCCGTCCGAGGCACCTGAGTTAGTCATCTCCAGGTGAACTGGAGCGTCCGGTAGGATGGACTGCCAGCAGAAGGACAGTTCCTTGGAACGCCGTCATTCGCAATATTCAGGAATTTCATAATCAAATCAAGTTTAGAGTTGAGCGAGGCAAGTTCGGCTAACGCCTTCACCTTGGAAAATTGTATTTAATGGGAATAAAAGCTCGAGCTTTACGTGACCTATAGGGTAAAAAGAGTTCGGGTCGGGTCTGATGAAAGGCCAAGCAACCTTATAGTGCGTTGGACCCGCGTGTTAGCCGTATCTTCATCGGGCTTATGCAGTATTTTATCAGAATGCACGGCGGCTCAAAGCGTGACATCCAACCATGCCCTCCAAAACGGCTATGGAAAGGAATTAGGTAGAAGAGAAAAAAGAAAATAAACTCCATCAAATAGAAGGCAGTTATACCAGGGAATATCGCGGTGTAGATGGGTCAGATGACAGTCCAGGCGGGTCTTAAAATCCACCACAGTGGGTGCCGAGACTAAATTGGCTGGCAGAGCATTCTACGGTCAGCAGATTCGCAAAGCGAAAAAGTGCCGTCTGAGATTCACCCGACTGTCCTGATGTGAGCCTCAGTGGGTGGCCACGTAGGTGACAGCCCGATTGGTGCAGTGTGAGTAGGTGGCGACAGGGATGTCCAGGGTTGGACAAGCTCATAAATCCAAGAATCAGGTCGCCCCAGAGACGTCGGTACTTAAGCGAGTAGCGGCCCTAGGCAGTGAAGTTGTTGTGGATAATCTAGGTGCTTGAAACATCGGACTAGTTTAGGTGCTCGATGTTGTGGGGCTTCGAGTATACGTTGGTCCTTCAGCAACCAGGGGCTCCAAGCCTGAATAGCAAACTCTAAGTGGGGTCGAAGAAAAGTACTGAGGAGGCGGCAATTTCTAGGGTCAATTTGACCGAAGGCTCGTCTCAGCAATCCCACTATGCGGTTAGCAGCAGCAGCTGCTCTCCAGCAGGAAGCGGATACGGAAAAACTCGTCTGGGTAATGATACCCAAGTCGCTTTCGGCTGAAGAGATTAGGATGATAGACGCTCTCAGGTAATATATAGAGGAAATAGCGGTATGGCGGGTAGAAATGACTCGATATCTGGGAACGTTAAATGGTAGGTTGTTTTCTATGGACCACTGATGTAAACGGTCGAGGTCCGTCTGAAGCGCGTGGGCATCGTCCGGAACGTTAATTGTGCGCCAAAGCTTCGCGTCATCCGCATATAGCAGCAGCGAAGGCTCTACTTAGGTGTGACGTCATTAAGGAAGGTTAGGTTGGGGTCCGGTCGGAGAACAGACCCTTGTAGAACGCAGCTTGTGGCAAGGATGCGGGGGGACAACGCTCCGTTAACGCGTACTTGGACGGTAAGGTTTTGAAGGTAGTTCCGCATCCGGTCCATCAAGACCAATGAAACGCCGTAAGACAACAGTTTCTGTAGTAGAATATTGTGATCGACCTTGTCGAAGGCTTTGGAGAAATCCAAGTATATAACATGCGTTTCTAGGTCACAGTCGGCAGCAGTCGTCGAGCTACCCCTAGCAAGTAGCAGGTTACTCAGGCACGACCGTTGTCGCCGGAAGCTGTGCTGACAATCGGAGAGCAGCTTCTGGGCATCCATGGGGTCCATTAAAGCGTCTGCGACGATCGATGCCATCACTTTGGAGATCGTAGAGAGGAGAGTTATCGGTTGGTAATTGGCCGGGTCTTTGTGAGTACCACCTTTGTAGATTGGTGTAATAGTCCCATATTTCCAATCATTGGGAACTTTGCCTTACGAGAAGACGTGGTTGAACAGCTCCGCTAGGGGTAAAGCTAGAGCTGAAGCGCACGCTCGCAAGAGCCTTGGGTGGAAATCATCAGCGTAAGGAGAGGTCGTTAGCCGCAGCGATTTGAGTTTTGCCAGGACCTTATCCGGTGTGAACTGAACAGTCGTCAGGGAAGTTGGGGGTGGGCTGGCTTGCCGAACTTCCTCGTGGTGGTTCGGGTTTTTCCCGTTCCAGCTAATGGTTCGGCGGCAGTGTTCCAGGACGTGGTGGGTTTTCGCCTGGCAAGCGTTCTCCCTATAAAAAGCCACATATGTCCGTTTAACAACACTGTGACGTGGCGGATGTGACTCGCCACTAAATAAAGTCACTGCCCCTTGCCTCTCTCTGAGTGGCATTGTAATTCAAGGGTGCGTTGGGTCCCTGGTCCTATACGGTCCTAAAGGCGTATGAACCACTCGTTTGGTCACCGGCTCCCAACGGGTTGCGATACCCTCATATCGCCCTGCTGCCTTGTAGGTTAGATCTTTGATCAAAGGCTCGGGATAGGGCCCCCTAAGACAACCCTCTACTTCGGCCTGGGCAACCGGGTAGTATCTCGCCCACTGACGAACCATGGACTTACAACCACAACCATTCACCCGCTGTCTTGCTGCTACCATGCTATTCACTCATGTGACTATGCCAACTGCACAAGCACACGCCACCATTTTACCTACCCTTCCCGTGTACCATTCACACCCATTTTTACCTGATTCCTCTATAACGATCAATCCCGCCTACACTGATGAACCTGTTCCCGTGACATCTGTCAACTCAACCACACAGTACTCAACAGAGAGTTGCCGGTCCCAAAGTCGCCCATCTTCGCTCCTGCAACCCGGAACGCAGTTCAAACTTGCAGCTTTCAACGTGCGCACATTACTGCAGATCGGTCAGCAAGCTGGAGTTGCACGCACGCTAGAGACCCTTGGAATTGATATCTGCTGCTTGACTGAAACGCGACTCCAGGACTCTAACTCGGTCTACCAGCTGGTGTCACCGCTCCACCCACGCACCCGGTTCCATCTCCGCCTCTCTGGTGACGCCGAGTCTGCCGCATCTGGGCAAGCTGGTGTTGGAATCGCCCTCAGTGCTAGAGCCGAGACTGCTTTGATTGATTGGATTCCGATCAATAGCCGCCTTTGTGCGATGAGGCTCCATGGCTCTTGTAAAGTCAGCAGACGTCGAGTCGAAAAGCGTGCTCTCTTCGTGATCTCTGCCTACGCGCCCACTGACTGTAGCTCAGACATCGTCAAAGACCAGTTCTACCAGAACCTTCATGAGCTGCTCCTAAGGGCTCCTAAAACAGACATCATTGTTTTGGCAGGTGACTTCAACGCGCGTGTCGGTCGTCTGCTGCCATGTGAGCGCCACCTCGGAGGACCGCATGGATATGATGATATTCGCTCAGACAATGGAGAGAGACTGCTCAGTCTGTGTGCTGATCATCAACTATTCCTCTCCAGCACCAGCTTTCGTCATCCTGGACGTCAGTACGCCACTTGGCGCCCCCCATCATCAACCCAGCGCTGGTCACAGATTGATGACAGCCGTAAGTCGAAGGTGGCGCGGCAGCGTACGCGACTGCCGATCATTTTGGTCAACATGCGTCGATACTGATCATGCACTGGTGTGTGCGACCGTTTGCATGCGTTTTGGTGGTTCGCCTAGGTCAAAACACTCCCGACTGAACACCTACAAGTTGGAGGACCCAATGGTGAAGAAAGAGTATCAACAAAAGCTTCGCGAAAAGCTCGCTCTCTCTCACACTCTGGATGTTGATCAACACTGGTCAAGTCTGCAACAAGCCTTGTTGTCGGCCGGTTTGTCCAGCTGTGGCCTCACTCGCTCCACTCCCAAATGCTGGATCTCGGGAAGATCCTCTGAATTGCTGGATCGTCGACGGGCGGTGCCTGCTGGCGCAGAGTACAACGAACACCGCCGGTCCATTACGCAACAGCTGAAAGCAAGTCTTCGCTCTGATCGTGAATCTTGGTGGTCAAAACAAGCTGGTGAGATGGAAGCCGCTGCATCAGCTGGCAACTTCCGCCGTCTGTTTTACATCATCAGGGCCACTGGTTGCAATTTCCACGCTATCAGCCAGACGATTTGCGAGTCAGACGGCACGAAGATCACCAACCTTCACAGGCGATTGGGTCGCTGGGCAGAGCATTTCGCACTTCAATTCAACCATCCAACACAGCCCCCTGCGGCACCTCCAGCCCCAATGTATGATGCTTGGCCTGTCTCCACAGCCCCCCCCCCCCAAATGAAGCAGAGATTCGAAATGTAATCCAATCTTTGAAACGCCACAAGGCACCGGGTCCCGACAACCTACCACCGGCTCTATTCAAAGATGGTGGGAGTGTACTTATCAGCGAAATCCTATCGCTGTTCACGAAAGTTTGGACTGAGGAGAAGGTTCCGAGCTCATGGGGAGAATCGGTCATTGTTCCGATTCACAAGAAGGGCTCCCGTGCCGATTGCTGCAACTACCGCGGAATCTCCCTAATCTCTGTCGCATCCAAAATCTTCGTGTCGGTCCTACTTGGCAGGCTTTCAACGACTAGAGAGGAGTTTTCCCGAGAAGAACAAGCCGGATTTCGTCCAGGTCGCGGCTGCATCGACCAAATCTTCACGCTTCGGCAAGTTCTCGAACTTCGTCACATCCACCGGCGGCCAACAATCGTAGTGTTTTTGGACATCCGAGCGGCATTTGATTCAGTAGATAGATCTGCATTGTGGAACTGTTTACTGAAGAAAGGTGTGCCCGACAAGTTTGTAACTATCCTGAAAGTACTTTACAGTCACACGTCGGGCAAAGTTAGGGCTTACGGCACTCACTCCTCTTCATTTGCTGTGACCAGCGGTGTTCGCCAAGGTTGCCCTATTTCACCTTTCCTCTTCAATTTCGCCATCGAAGATGTTCTCCAAAGAGCACTGGAAGGTGTCCAGGACTGCGGTGTTGAGCTTCTCCCTGGAGACAGAGTCATGGACTTGGACTATGCCGATGATATCGCCTTGCTGGGGGACGACCCACAATCCGTCCAGAGCGCTTTGGACCGCTTGGCGATGGAGGCGTCTAAGTACGGCCTATGCTTCACTCCGGGAAAATGTAAAACGCTGCTCCAGGACTGGCAGGTGCCTGCACCCGCGCTCACCATTGCTGGACATGTTCTGGAGCAAGTCCCTTGCTTTACTTATCTAGGGAGTTGCATCACGGCTGGTGGCGGTGTTGGAGATGAAGTCTCACAACGGATTGCAAAGGCCCGCCTTGCATTCATCAAACTGAGACATCTATGGCGTCGTCGTGATGTCAGTCTCAAGCTCAAGGGCAGGGTGTACAATGCTTCCGTCCGTGCAGTACTCTTGTACGGCTGTGAGACTTGGCCTATTCGCTCGGAAGATATGAAGCGGCTATCAGTCTTTGATAATCGCTGTCTACGAAGGATTGCTAGGGTGTGGTGGCAACACCATGTAAGCAACGCAGAGGTGAGAGACCGCGTGCTTGGGGCGAATAGTGCCAGTCTTCAGGACGTTATTCTCCGACATCGCATGCGTTGGCTCGGGCATGTTCTGCGCATGCCAGCCCATCGCCTTCCACGTCGAGCGCTATTTGCACTCCCAGGGAGCGATTGGAAAAAGTGCCGCGGTGGACAGCCGATGACGTGGAGAAGGAGTATGAAGAAGGCAACCTCAAGTTTGGCGGCAGTCGGACCAGTCCGCCTTCCAGGTTGGGGACCACGAGATGCTGAATTGCAGTGGTTGGAAACATTAGACGTCATGGCACGCAACAGACATCAGTGGCGTCAATGTTGTTCTGCAATTTCACCATCCCTTTGATGCACACAAAAACTCACAAAACAAAACAAAAAATACAAAATGGCGTGTGTAAAACCAAAAAATCGTTTCCCATATTTTTTAATCGCATTAGTGTTCCCATCTACCTCACTTTTTTTCTTCTGCCATGGTTCTGATGGCACAATGTCTGTTAACAGACTGTGAATATATATATATATATATATATATATATATATATATATATATATATATATATATATATATATATATGGTTGGCGGCATCCGGTTTCGGATTTATATAAGTTGGGGGGAGACCGAAGAAGGTACTATCGTTGTATGCATTGATGGAACGGAGAATGTGGATGCGTACTGCTGGCACAGGACTTCTGCTGCCTCGTTCGCTGACTTGGTGAGCCCTGTGGGGGTCGTCAGTGAGGTGACACCCTGCTTGATTTTTCCAAGACTGTTGACGTGACTATACAAGACTTTGGGATTGGATGACCATTTACGCATAAGCTGACGCTGATGCTCACTCTTATCTTCTCGTACAAGATGGACGCATTGGTTACGGATGAATCGGTAATATTCCCACTAAGTAGCCGTTGGATGTGAGGTAGTTTCTCCATCCCGTGTCCATGGAGGCAATCCACTTCTGTGTACGACCTCGGATGAGTGCTGGGCGTCTCTACCCTATGGAAACTTGTTTGCAGGTCGTCGTAGTGGAGCAGAGTTCACGTAGGGTAAGGCAAAAGGTTGACCACACGCTGTCGGCACTCGGTTGGGGCTCGGGTGACCAGCTGTTAGCGGAAATGAGAAGGTTCATCTTTCCGTAATCAGTGCAGGGTTTGGTATAAGTTGTCGTGCTGATGAGTTTTTCGGTGAAGCGTACAAAATCGAAACGGAGACGCAGTGGTCGCTAAGCCCCAAAGGGGCCTCATACTCAACGTGCTCAACCATCAGTTCCTCCTTAGTGAGGATGAGATCTAGCATGGATGGTTGGTTGTTGGATCGGGATCTGGTCGGCTGATACGTGTGGATGTACAACGGGGCCGTGTGAAGATCAATGAGGCCTGATGCAAAGGAGTCAGTAGAGGGGACAGAGTGAAATAGACCGGGCAGGTTGAAATCTCCAATGATAAGAAAGTGTGTGCGCTTGTGGGATAACATAATGTGGATGTCGTGCAGTAGTCGTGCTTCCTTCTCAAGGGAGTTGTTAAGGGCGGTAAATGATACCAAGATAGCTGGAGTGTTTGGCGGTTAGTAGAACCTCGCACCATATGGTGTCTGGAGACTGGAGGGTATTGTTTGTTAACATGCTGCAACGGAGGTTGTCATAGTACAGTGCGACACCGCCACCTGGGGTTGCGCGGTCAGAGCGGAGAACTGATATGTGAGGAAGTTGGATTTCATTATCGGTTATGTCGTCGGAGAGCCACGTTTCCGTTAGGGCCATTAGGTCAGCTGGCGTTGACAAAAGTCGGGATTGGAGTTCCGGAAGTTTAGGCATGAGACCCTCTGCGATGGTGTAAATACAGGCGACGCCCGTTTGAGTGATGAGCGCGGGAGTAACTAGAGTGATGCCTGCATTGCACCGTCTTTTTAGTTTGGAGGGGTGGAGCCGCTAAGATTGGTAGTTATGGAAGCAAGGTGTGGGTTGTCGGAGCACAGATGGGTGCTGGTGCCCGGGTCGTTGAAAGACTGAAGGTTGGAATATGTGGGTGAGTAGACTGCTCCATGCAGTGAGGCAGATGGATCGGTGATGGACCGTCTGAGGACGGTTTGGTCAGAGGATGTCGGTATCAAGTTGGCTGCTGCTGCTAAGGGTCTGTGGGAAGCTGTGCGCTACGGCACAGGGTGCTCGGCTTTTATTGACATACCAGATGATGAGAACATCGGTTGCCATGCTAGTGTTCAGGATTGTCGTTTTCAGAAGATGGGGGCTGTTTTTGTAGAACTTGCTGGACGAGGTAGGTGCTGAAGGTCCGTTGTGATTACGTTGACAGTACTAAGCGTCTGCTGAAGGAACCGCCACGGATTACAGTCAAGCTTGTTGCAATAAACCTTTCCTGGTTATTTACTCTTATTTGCACATCTTTTGTGGAAACAGTGTTAAATAACCTG
>CALYDF020005335.1:0-14471 GCA_944474145.2 Dicrocoelium dendriticum | reverse complement strand
GTGAGTTCGCTCTTTGTATTATTTTCTCTGCAGCCACTAAAATTTGTTGTTCTTGTTGCTGGTTTCCAAATACTCAGGGGTTTAATTTTAACGACAAATGTGATGAATGCAGTTTTGATACCTCAGTCAAGAAGGGAATACAGCGTGACGGGTGTTTATTATGGTATCATTACAATTGATTTAGGTTAGAGCAGGCCTCGATTGATCTGTCCGACCGTCATTCCCAATTAAAGTGGAGCTGTTTCTACCGTGTAAGCCTGGATTACACATTTGCTAGCTTAATACGCGATGTGTTTTTTTAAATACAACTCTTGACCCGCCTGATGTGTAGAGTGTTTCTGACACGACGTATCTCCACAGGCTCTCCATAGCAGAAAGATTGATCAGCGTTCGCTCATAGATACATTGCGTGCGAAGGTACACCAATTGCCTTGTTTAGAGAGCTATGATCGGACTGCGGAAATTGCCGTGGGCAGGCAAAGAAACGTTCTCATCTATAATCATGAGCGGCCGGTGATACGCGAAGCAAAGACTCGACGAGACTTGGTTAGGAGACGAATACAAGATATGCTTCGAATAGCCGGGATACCTTTACTTGTTTGTATAATAAGAGTGCATCGTATTGGTAGCTGCTCCGAGACTGATGGGCTGTGTCAGCAAGAATTGGTCAGGCCTATTCTGGTTGAGTTTAGGATCTCTGTTCACCGGGACCAACTGCTTAACAGGACCGGTGGCGAGTCAGACCAATAGCCGGTATCAGGTGGTATCAGACAAACTTAACTGACAAGCTAAGGTCCTACGGATAAGTCAGTCAGAAGATACTACTAATAACTTTGGTATCGAATCTACGACACTGGTTAATGGAGCATATTTACCTGAGCCTCGCACTGCACTATTGCCTACTATGGACGATTACCATACTAAAGAGGGAGTCATTCGCTCAAGGTACCACACTACAAAGATAGCACCGGACACAGGTAATTCAAAACTTATTTCCACGCAAATCTGCCAGAATATACTAAGCGCCACTTCATTGTCAACCCTGCGTCTCCGGTTACTGGAACTAGTGTCAGTCAACATCACGCTATGCTAACAAGAAATGAAACCAGATGTGAGTGCACTCCCATCACAGAGGCAGTCAACTGCTCTGGTCACCGAACCACACAGGTTGCATAGGGAATAACTCATGACCTGCATGTGGCTATGAAGAAAATGACACCGGATGGTGACACGAATTGCATCTCATCATCCGAGAAAGGAAGCGAGGGTGGGGATATGTGTTCTCATGTGATGCATACAACAACAGTTAAAACTTCACGTACAATACTAGCAGCAACAGAGCCCATGGCTGCTACGACCGTCTCACAGATCGGGATGGGAAACAAACCTTCTGAAATTCCTAAGTCTTGTGGAAAATTCGGGAGGTAGTGTTGTTGGACCTAGTAAATTAAGAGCAAGTAGCAGGTCTGGTGTTTTAAACCAGTCAAGTCGGGTGAAAACAAAAAGGGATTCTTCACGTGAGGACCTACAAGAGACCAATCCGGATGCAAGCTTTCCAGGTGGTAGATAGCAATAAAGCGGTGTCTAAAAACAAGTTGTCCCCTCGGACGTAGGGCCTTATTGGAAACAAACGTGTCAAGAAGGACTAAGTGTTCGGTATACCTAATGCTCTAGTGTGAAAAACACATGGGAGCAGTTGATGAGGCTCTGTGTGCGTGATGATGTGTCTACCATGATAGAGACCTGGTTATCTCCGAGCGATATTATTACCGAATTGCTGGCGGATTTCGTAGACCACCGAGCGGGTAGGCCTGGCTATCAAACTGGTGCAGGAGCACTATTGCTTATCAAACGCCAGTATAATTGTTGGGAGGATCCATTTATCATGAGTAAAGCGAACGTTCAATTGGTACATTACTCCTTAAGGGGGAGCAGTAGTTTGGAGATTTCGGTATGTCTACCGAAGCCCATCCCCCACACGAGAGGAGAATCAAGAGTTTGGTGCATTACTGAGGAGCACGGCGGTTTCTGAGCTAACTTTTCTCATCGTTGCTGATCAAAAGTTTCCTCATGCTGATTGGCAGGACACCGTAAACAGGGTGGACACCTTGGAACAGGAATTGATAGAGTGGATGCACAAGAATTCGTTTGTACAATACATCAATGTTCCGACCAGAAGTGTATCAGAAGTTGGCCCCCCACGTTGGATATTGTGATCACCAAACGCGGTCGCTTGACAGAGCCGCTTGTAGAGGCACTTCTAGGTAAGGTTAATCATTGTATCTTTACTTTCTCCTTGAAAACACCGAAACTTTCAGGGAATCCTGAGAAATTTCAGTCGAATTAACTGCATGAAACTGAGGGATAGGGCTCTCCAGGTCACCTGGATTCCTGACAAGGCACCTGGATAAGAAGTGGCTTGTCCATAAAACCGGACTTATGCAACTACTATATGAGTGTTTCCTCCTTCGCCCTGTGAGAAATTTCAGTAAGCCCGGATGATGGAGGAGAATCAATAAAGCGCTAAAGAAGCGTAATGATAAGTGGAAAAGGTTCAAAGAATCCAGAGGCTTCCGACATTGGTTGCAGTACGAAAAATGCCGGAATGCGGCTATTAAATTGCAACTGCAGGCGAACTACTCATATGAGCTTAGGTTAGCTCGACGAAGAAAAATAACTCAAAAATGTTATAATAATTATGTCTGGTCAACAGCTTCTCTATGAGAAGAACCCTGGTAGTACACAGCAAGTTTGTGTCCTGATTAGCGCACTAAAACGTTGTGGGCTGAACTGAACAGGAACGTGGCCCGTGAGACGCTGAAAACTTGCTTTTGTCCAGTTTAATTTTCATGAGCAAATGCCACGTTCCGAGAGCCATTCTGTACGCCTTCTATACCTTGTTAGCTTGTCCGCCCACACAGTAGCTCTTCTCCAGCTAATTTTGCGATTTGCAGCATAGGCGCTTCACCGGAAGAACTTAAAAGTATGAGGCTAAACAAGACAGGAACGTGCCTTATGAGACAGATAAAACTTGCTTTTGTCCAGTTTAGGATGCACGACTCAAAATGCTCCTCCGGTGGCCAATCAGAATGCTGAGGAATTATTCGCAAATACCATGTCGCAGCATACGCTTTAAATTTCGGTTTACATGCTTCATTTGGAGATAAACTTTCTTCTAGCACCTTTACACGCATTAAGTCTGACACGTGACTCAAAGTGATAAATAGAACTAGCAGTAGACGAAAAGCTGTCAGAATATGCGGTACTGGATCTGTAGACCAAACCTAGCCCCGCCCAAATTAACTGCTTAATCGTTTAGTTAAACGGCGTCCACCACTGGAATAATCAAGCAGTTACAATACGTTGTTCATTCACACCAAGTATGTGTTTATCATAAATAAGTAAACTAGCTGCCACCTAGTAAGAATAACGTCTTGGTAACAAGCGGGACGATCGCCCTGTTTCCGCCTATTTCACTACGATTGCTGTTACGACTGTGCTACCAGGAAAGTTGGATGTTTAATCATGGAAGATGGCAGCCAGGCTGTAGAAGTCGTGCATAAAGTGAAGGTGCTGCTACAGGTCTTCTAGAATCTGTATCGGATGGATAAGGCAGGGTTTCTCAAAAATTTTGGACAGGGGAACCATCGCACGGAGGACCCCCTGACATATTTTTAACTACAGGGCTAGGCTTTAATAAAATGAAAATGAGCCGCAGAGTCCTGGAAAAGTTTACTGCCGTGCACTGAATTAACACGCGTGCTCATTAATTTTAGTAAAAACTGAAAACGGTTGAATTTAGGTAAAAATACGTACACTAAGGGTAATTGTGTGGGATGAAATTGTCTCTGCAACCCAGCGCTGACTTGTTTGATGTTTGGTGTTATTAAGAAAAGCTGCAAAATATATCTGGTTCACCATTGAGACTATTGTTTTACTTTGATTTGTATAGGTGTAATACAAAATTCACTTGCACAAATAAGTTGTGATAAATAGGTGAAGCACGGCGACAGCTGTCTTCGCAATGACAAGGCACTTGTCATTCGTCTTACAACAGAAATCAGTCAACGACAGGTTGTGAAACTATTCCTGATGGAAAGAATCTGACATAATCTCGAGAAATTTCTCATAATGAAGTGATGTGAAAAGAGGAGGCTTTTCCTAGCAAGCGAAAGAGTTATTAGCTTATGAAAATTATAGAAATCTTTATCTAATTTAATATCGCGGAATATGCTTAGAACCGACTGCGCTCTCATGATTATAGAACATTTTGAATACAAATCGGTTTTTGTCGGATTTTATTTTGGCAAAGTTTCACTATTGACACAAGAGCCAGGTGAATCGGTAGACAATTGGCTTAGCTCTTTATTGGGAAACTAAGGTGAAGATTGCAAGAAATAACATGAACCATTGGATAATAGTGTCAATAGGTCAAGTGGCCATTCTAGTGAAACAACAAGCATCGAGCTTTTCTCATTGATCCACGTCACCGGCCGTTCACATGTGAGGTATTTCTTTCTTGCACCTGCTGATTCACGCTCCGACCTGAGTTCGTCCGCCGACACCTTTTCTGACTGACCGGATTAACACAGCTCGTCACGTGTTCGATAACTCCACCCCGTCCGTTCTGTTCACACAGTTATTAGTCTTAGTAATCTCGATCGCCTCAGCAATCAATCCTTTGCTTGTTGCTGGTAATCCCCACTTAAGTATCTCGACATTGTCCCAATTAATCTCGTGTCTTGCGTCTAGCGCATTGTACGGCCACCACTGGATCTTTTAGTGTGGCTCTGTATTCACGCTCATTTCTCGGTGGACGCGAAACGTGCCTCTTGTGTTCTGTTATCCTCGTGCATAGCTCGCTCGCTATTTGACCTATATATACGTGCCCAGTCTTTGCAATTGGTTTTAGGAATACATTTTGTCGTCCTATCTCTTGGAAGCGGATTCTTCAAAAGCACAAGTGCTGAATAGAGCGTTTGACCCTTTTGAACGACCACTTTTACTTTCTCCCTGTTTAATCCTCGCCTGATGGCTTCTAAAGTTCCCACCGTCTCGATCCACTCCGTCGTGCTTCGCGGAGGTGGATTTAGAGCTCTGTGCAACTGGCGTTTCACTAACCGCCTCGGATATCCACTGTCTACTAATTTACTCACCGTCTTCTTAAGAGCGGCCTTCCTGTCCTTTTTCTCTGTGCACAGAGTCTGGGCTCTGTGAAACAGAGGAGGTGCGATAGCGGCATAGACTTTTTTTTGATAACCCGAACTGTAATGAAACACTCCGTTCGTGTCTGTCGGCTTGCGATATATTGTCGTCTTTAACCTTTCACCGTTCCTATGAACTAGGCAATCGAGGAATGGTAGTGTGCCACTGCAAGATTCTAGTTCCATAGCAAAGTTTATATTTCCATTAATGGAGTTCAGATGATTTAGAAACTCACCCTTCATATCGCGCTTTATAATCACAAACGTATTATCCACGTAGCGTCATCAAACCTTTGGCGAACTACTGGAGTTTGTCAGAGCCCTCCTCTCAAAGTCTTCTGTATACAGATTTGTCAACATGTGGCATATTGGTGACCCCATACGAAGTCCTTGTTCCTGAGAGTACAGTCTCGACTGGAAAGTGCAGTGCAGGTACAGTTTAATCCCATCGATTATCTGATCTACCGTGAGTTTCGTTCGCTGCTTCAGGCTAATGTCCTTAGTAAGACAACGCTGTGCTATACCAAATGCGTCATCTTTGGGTACGTTAGGGAATAGGGAGCTAACCTCGAAACTAAGCATTATTTCGTCTGGCGCGATGGCCAGACCTGCTACTTTTCGCGCGAACTCATAAGAGTTCCGGAAGAACGTATTTGTTCTCCGTGTTAGAGGTTGCAACAAACTTGGAAAATATAGGGCTAATTCGTGCTTTGGAGAACCGATACCATCTACAATGGGCCGAACGGGAACTTCGGGCTTATGTATTTTTGGCAGCCCATAGATCCCAGGTAGAATCGTTGATTTCAGATATACGCTGTCCGACTCCACGAGATTCCTGACAAGCAATTATGCTTCGAATGTCAAAGTCATAATAACACGTTTTGACAGAATCTTCCCCGCAGTGTGAACATAGAAACTGCTTCCAGGTCATTAGGCCTCAGCACAACCATTCATACGTAAGCCGCACCAGAATTTAAGGCGCACTGCCGATTTTTGGCAAATATAAGGATTTTAAGTAGGCCTTATAGTCCGAAAAATACGGTATTTATTTCTCACTCTCTCATCGAGGACCGTTATGACACTGGGTTGCATATTTTACGGCAAGTGTTTGTTGACGAAGAATACACAGGCTACTTGCGCAGGTTTTTGCAACGGTTTCGACCCTTGTCACAACACCAGCAATCTTGCCTCTCCTTGCTTTGGTACCATCAGTGCAAACATCGACGCAGTTGTCCCATGTGATCCTATTTTCATACATAAAATTATTCACCATGTCGAATATTGCATTGCCGCTAGTGTTTTTCTTCCAGGGATAGTTGGTGTTGATATTCTACAAGCACAAGCAGCACGACAAGTCATGCCTCATTTGTCGACTCATCCATTAGAAGAGCAAGATGAGTATACCTGATGAGTGAGGTTTCCTCCTTTACAGTTAGTGTATTTATTCGTTGAGATAGTGCATCATTTGATAGTGGTATTACAGACAGTTCATTTGCTGATTTTTCATCTAGCATGCACCTAGTCATTTAAACTGCACACGACTTGATAAGTTTCTGGGCTGTTAGGTGAGGTTCTTCTGGCAGCGCAGTATGACAATTGACTAAGTAAGGTGTTTCAGTAGCCTTTTCGTTTACAGTCTGGGACTTGTGCAGCATGTACTTTTGGGTGTTCAGCAGCTAATCTCATCTGCGCTCAAAATACCTTTTTATCTATATTTAAATTCCGCATGTTTTTTCAAGATGCCGCCGCATTTTTACATGCACTATGTGAAAATTCGGAAGAACTTTGTTACAAACGTCACTGTGAGCAATCGTTGGATTCCAACAACCTGAAAGAAAGAGAAATATTATCGTATTTGCTTTTCTTACCTACTGGTAGAGTTTTATGTTGCATCACATCAAACAGTACTAGTAGATCGAAAGTCTCAGTTTCTTCATTTTCAGACCGGCTCAGTCATTACTACATCCGAATTCGAGGACAAATATTCCTGTGACACATTTAGCAGTTTTCAGTCAACGATCTATATGGATAGTGTTGGGTGGAGCCTGGGATACTAGTCGGCAATCAATGACATGTAAGAGGTTTTAAATACGAAACAGTATAGAAGTTGGAATCGACTGATCCCAACGTATATTGTACAGGCTACAAAAATAGGAAGCGAATCAACCAGAGCAAGAAACGATGTAGCAGGGTACGCGCCAAAGTGCTTTGTGTCAACGGATGTACAGTCAGTAAAACAAGTGGACGTTTTGAAGGTTAAAACAACCGTAAACTCTAATGTTACAAAATACTGAAAGAGCGTGTTTTCCGATACACTACAAGGGCCTCCCCCTAGAAGGCTGAAGAATGGAAGCCTTCGATGGAGCTGTTAGTAGGGGAAAACGAAAGGTGAGGATGGGTGCGAATAGTTGCATAAGCTTGAACAAGGGCTTCCAAAATGGGGTGTGTAGCAGAGTTCGCTGGGTCCAGGCTTTTGTTATTAATTATTTATGATGATCGTGTGGACCAGAGTGCATCATCGGTGGGCCGTCGGGGCGGGCTGGTCGGACTGCAAAAACCTGGCTAATCCGAACAAAGGCCGACAAGGTCTTCCCTTTGCCGCAGACCCGGCGGTGCGCTTGGGAGACGTCACTCCACCCACGGCACTTCAGTCCACGGTCCTTGTCCCACGAATAAATCCAGGTGTCCTCGTCCCACGAAGAAATCCGGCGTCCTCGTCGGCAACGCTTAGATAGGCGTTTTGGGACCAACCCCTTCATGGTTGTCTACGGCCGAGGGCGACTGACTGTTCCTTGGATCAAGAAGAAGGCATTGGGTCGACTGGCATATCACTGGAGGGTTGCGTTGAGCCGGTTGGCGAATCCCTCGAGGATTGCCTTGGCAGTTCCAGCGGTTCTGTTCTGGGAGCTAGTACTCAGAGGGAATGGGCAAGGATCGGTGGAAGTAGCTTGACTCCGGAGAGGGTACATGACATGCATGATAAAAACACACGCTTTTTAAGTTTTCAAAATGTTTCGGGTTTTTTGTCGATTTTGCAAAACCTTTGTGAACACGATGCACGATTACTACTAAAGAGGAAAATGGCGTGTTAATGGAAATAGCAAACGTTTACAAAATCTGCAAAACGGACCGGATGTTTGACCTGGCTACCGCGTCGGTCGGTTGCCTGGTGTTGAGACGAAGTAGGTTGAGAGTCAAGGGGAACGGAGGGTTTCGGGCTTTTCAGTGCTCTGGAAGTCACCGCAGGTGCGGATGTTTGTGCGATAGAATCAGGATGGGTTGCAAATAGTTCATCAAAGCAAGCCACTGTGAGGAGGCCGATGGACACCGTTGTTCGGTGATCATTCTGGTCTAAAGTAAAATGTCAAGCACATCAGTCTGAGGCAAACAACTGTTTTCAATGATTCATCTACAGGCCCATACAATCATATAAGGTTAAATTAAAAATACCTGTGTTCTGTCTCATCTTTTCGAATCAGGTCACCAGATTAACCTCCCGAATGCTTTTACTGTGATTTATCAGGTTCCAATGAGCAAATCGAAGGGTACGCGATTAAGGATGCTCGCCACTGCAGAGGCCGTTGCGATCCGCATATTCCAACCCCCGCTGTGGTCGCAGAAAATGTTTGTCCAATCTCTATACCTGCCCTGGTAGAACAGCCATCAGCCTAGCCGTCACCCCGACATCGACTCAGACATTGTGATTACGTAACCCTCAATCGATCTGCGTGCATGAGACAGCGGCGAACTATTCGCTGTCTAACCATTGACCGAGTCAGTTCAGACCAAACCCCGAACCAATCACTATCCATCCCTTTGTAGATTAACCTTATATGATTGTACTGGCCCGTAGATGAATCATTGAAACGAATTGTTTGCCTCAGGCTGGTGTTCTTGATGAATCACTGAGAATGTTCCATTTGTTAAAGTAAAATGTTTCGGAGTCCGTGGCAGAACTCTGAAAGGGCCAGTGTTGGGAGGCTGGAGAGAGCGTCGCATTTTGTCGGTGCGGAGGAAGACGTGAGTGCAGGTAGGGAGTCCGCTGTGCATTTGCACATCTCTAGTCTGTTCATGGGGCGGAGTCGGGCGTAGTGAATGCATGCGTTGAGCTAGGGAGGACGCAAAGTTAGGCGGAGGCATACCCGATGATGCGGAAGGCGAAACAAATTCTCCTGGCAACTTGGGCGTTGTGCCGTAAACCAGCTCTGCTGGTGCACATTGCAAGTCAGCTTTGATGCTGCTGCAAATGTTTAAGAGTACGAGCGAAACGTTTTCGCTCCAATTAGGGTAGGAGGAGGCACAGAGCGAGGCTTTATCTGCCTATGGAAGCGTACAACTAAATCGTTGGCTGCTGGGTGATACGTTGTGCTATGAATGAGGCGACAGCCTAAAAAGTTGCAGAAGGTATCGAATTGTGAAGATTTGGAAGGCGTTCCTCGGTCAGTTGTAATGGTGGACGGGCATCCGGAGTCCGAGACCCCCCGTTCCAAGAAGGCCCAGATAACAGTCTCAGCTGTGTAGTCTATTACGGGAATGGTTTCTGGCCATCTGGTGAAGCGGTCGACACATGTAAGAATGTACACGAATCCGCGTGACGGAGGCAATGGACCTACCAGGTCTACGTGTATATGCGAAAACCGAGAGGCATGGGCATTAAGTGAACCAAGAGGACTGCGGGTGTGACGATGTATTTTGGAGCGCTAGCATTGAAAGCAGGCGCGAGCCCAGGTACGAACATCTTTGTTCACGCTTGACCAAACGTAACGTTCGGTGACCATTTTCAAAGATGCACGGATACTGGGATGTGATAGTGAGTGCAGTGAGTCAGGCTGTACGTCCGACGGAGACGGGCACGAAGGGTCTAGGACAACCTGCGGAAGTGTCACAGAGCAATGTTCCTTCCGTGGTTTGGAGAGGAACAGATTGCACATGCAGCGAAGTGGACTGCAGTGTGTTGTATGTCTTCATCTTGAACCTGAGCCGATGCCATGGCTGCAAGATCGACGGTAGGCAAAGACTGGAGAGTGAGGTTGACGCGTGAGAGAGCGTCGGCGACGGGATTGTCGACACCTGAGACATGACGTATGTCGGCAGTGTACTGCGTGACAAAGTCTAGGTGTCTTGTTCCACGTGATGAATAATTGTCGCAAGCAGAGTTGAAGGCGAAGATGAGGGGCTTGTGGTCAGTGTAGACCGTGAAAGCGCGGCCTTTGAGCGTTTGCCGGAAGTGACGAATGGTTAGGTAAATGTAGAGCAGTTCTCTTCCAAACGTGCTGTAACGGGATTCCGCTGGCTGCAGGCGTTTGGAGAAGAACCCAAGGGGTTGCCATTGCCCACCAACGTGTTGTTCGAGGACGGCTCCTACTGCTACGTCTGAGACATCAGTCGTAATAGAAAGATGTGCAGTCGATTCGGAATGAGCGAGGGGGCTATGTTGGAGATAGCATCCTTGAGCTCGGCGAAGGCTGTCTGTGCTGTGTCAGGGAAAGCGAACTTACGTTCTTGTGCTTGTGTGGATGCTGTTCAATTCCGACCACCTGAGTTGGAACGGCTGTGTGCACTTTACCAACCAAGTGTCTAAGAGTTTTGATGCAACCCAGCGTAAATCTTTTAAACAATACTTGCAAAGGGTGGGCACAAATGTACAAGAAAGGAAGTACACAAAGCTCATAAAAAGCTTGAATCCAAGGCAACCGGAACAGAAATTACCACCCAATCCAGAGAGTTGTGTGCATAATCTGTCCAATATACCGTTGAATCAACTTCAGCTTGAGGCATTAACCCTCGGACCAAAATTCTGTTTTACCCAACCCGTCAGTGGACAAGTGCATACAGAAACAAAGTTTGAAAACTTAATGCACCAACTAACTGAATTAACACCAACTTCTGCTCTGGCCAGAGACACTTTCAAAACCACGTTAGTGCACCTCTGTCAACAGCATCTACACTGCGCGAAGAGATCTTCAAACATTCTGTCCAAAAAGCACCGATAAGCAATCAAAGAATTGAGGTCAAATCCCGATCTTGCTATTTCTAGACCTGATGCTAATGGACAAATCAGATTACATTTCAAAATTAAAGTTATCTTGCAAGACAGGAGCAAATTCTTGCAGGACGCAATCCAGAAGGACAAGACGGCAAACGAATAAGCAAAGATTACAAAGATCTTGAAAGAATTAAAACAGATGAACTTGATAAGCGATGTCCAGCTGCAGCAGTTAACTCCTGTTGGCTCCCACCCTCCTCGGCTCTACGGCCTGCCTAAAGTACACAAGCCACAAGTCCCTCTACGTCCAATAATTGACGTGTCCGCTTCTGCACACCACTTAGTTGCGAAATGGATTGTGCAGCTATTGGAACCTGTACTTAAAAAGCTGTCTATCCATTATTTGAAGGATTCGTTCGAATTCGTTGATAAAGTTAAAGACCTGAAGTTAAATGGTAAACTGATTCTTTCTCTTGATGTAGAATCCCTTTTCACAAGCGTTTCACTGCTGGAAACTGTTAATTCCATTTGCGAGTATATAACGGAACAATGAACAATGAACAATGATTTATCACGGGATAAAAGCAAGTGCTTGACACTTCCCGTAGGATGGTTGAGGTGAATATGATAAAATCAAAATATGTCTGGGTCATCTATCGAACGTCTGCCGATATGAATAGTTTGATAAGCAACATCAGTGTAAAATTAAATAAATTATCGGGCGGAAACATGCAGAAAGACACTGGGGTGCAGTGATCATTGAGGTAAAGAGTGAGAAAAAGTAAAATATGGTCGCTCACTTAGGTCCATTTGATACATAAAGCCTGTAGAAATGCATCCTTGGCGTAATCCACAGTAGGGGAATTTAGGTAACAAAATGTTGGGAGATAAGAGCGACATCTAATCGTTTTTTGAAAACATCCAGGGTCAACACATTGTTGTGTGTGACTGTATGCACTTTATCCTCCTCCTTTTCAGGGTACTCCGCATAGCAAATATAGTCAATGAGTAGAGTAACATGATCACTACGACCCAGTGGTGTGCTTGTATACATCCCGTCAACTATGAGTTCTTCGTTAGCCAGCACAAGATCAAGTCTCGACGGCTTGTTAGCCGTTCGAAATCTAGTGGGAGAGGTTACGTGGTTGTAAAGTGGGTGGCTAGCAATAAGCTCTTGCCAGCGGGCTTTAAACTGCATACCATCGGTTGCCGGCGTTTCTATGTCATGCACGTTAAAGTCTCCAGCGATAAGAATGTGGGTGTAGGACTTCTTTAAAGCAAACTGGAAAACGTGGTTCAGTTTGGAGTCCATTTCCGAAGTTGAGTTTGGCGGGCGGTAAATCACGGCTAGTAGACATGTGCCCTTGTTTCGCAACCATAGGCGGCACCAAAGCGAATCGGGTGCTCTGATTTCTGGGTGGTCGATAACTTCACATCGGAGGTTTGTATTGTAATAAAGAATCACACCGCCTCCCCTTCCGGTTCTATCGGTCCGAAGCAGTGACATACCGGGTAAATTGATCTCAGAGTCGGTTATCTCAGGGTTTAACCATGTCTCTGTAATCATGACGAGGTCCCGCGGTTGTGAGGCATGGAGTTCTCTAAGTTCTGCCAGCTTGCTTAGAAGGCCTTGAGCGTTTGTATACATGCAAGATAGGGCTTTTGTTGTTAGGAGTTCATTGATAGATGTCAAGTTTGTGTTCGCTTTTAAGCCGGCCGTTAGGTGGCCGGCAATTAATCGTTTTTTGGTTTAGGTATTTCAGTCGTGTTGTATGGCATTATTAAGCGTTCCTGAACAGAAGTTTCACTGGTGCTGTGCTCGGTCCTCCTGTGTGCCGTGGGCGCAGTTGTGTTGGTCTCTCCGCAGGACTGTGCAGATAAGGAATTTGCTGCGTTTGCAAGTTCCGTTGAATTGCTTCCGACTTTTGATCGTACACCTGCTGCTTTTAGCCGGATCTCTGTTGGCAGCCTAGATCGAAACTTTAACCAGCTATCTAACAGAACTTGCGTCATTCCCTCGGAGTGTAGTGTTACTTTAATTAGCCTTGGACCGCAGCCCTTGTAGTTAGGTGATGACGGCACTCTTGTCAGGGATTTGGCAATAACATTGTCTACAGAGAGTGCTTCACGGATGTAGCACCACTGCTCTCGGTCATGAGTTTGTGCATCGTAATCAGAAGAATGTAGAAGCTCGGGAACTCCATGAACAAATATGGTTCTCTTGCTATCTCTATTAGCAATACCGTGTTGCTCCACTGCTTCTTTTGCGCGATCTTTCCAAGGTAGATCAGGCAAGATGCGTACTCCGCTCGGTGAGTTGCGAAGACGAACTGCTGAGAGCAGTACAGCCTCTGTCTCATCTGCTGAGTTTAGTGTTACTCGAAGAATTCGAGGTTCACCAGAGTGCACTGAGGTGGGGTGACGCGCTACGCGTTGCAGCATTGCAGGCTCAACCCGAATGTTAATTGCCTCGCAGATGAAACTCCACTGGTTGCGATCGTCTTGCAATTTACCTTTTATTGTTCCAGATTTGGATTCGGGAACATTGGTGCACACGAGGGTTAACGCAGCGTGGTTTTGTCTAGTGAGTGTTGGCTTTATACTTTTTGCTGGCAATTCGCGTTGTTTAGAGGACACCATTGGAGTTGGCGGTGAAAGCTGCTTTGCGCCAAGCGTGCTCGGTACTGAAAATGGACCTATGTGTGTCCCTCCCGGTGTGTTTGTCGAGGCAATCGATGCGTACGTTACCTGCTTGTTATCTGCACCGGATTTCCTACGGCTCTGAGCTGTCGGCGTCATGGATGCATCTCCAAGTGAAGCCTCTATGGTTGGAGAAGTGGAAGCAGGTATGTTTGAGGCTTGCCCACTTATGGGAGTGAGGTGACCCAGTGGATTTAGAGTCACAGACGCTGCAGTGCGGTTGGAGCGTCTAGCTCTTTTCTTCGGTTTAGACTCAGAGCTTACTTTGGCCGGGTGAGATATTGTCGTGGCCGTATTTACCTCCGGGGGAGGGATTTTAGTATTTACAAATTGTGCGATTATTTCAGTCATCCTATCGCATTTTTTCATGAGCAAAGATAAGCAGTTGACCACTGGAATGACTTGACATGTTGGGCAAAACCAAATTGTGTCAGCAACTTGGTTTGTCTGTCTCACTTCTTGGACAGATTTACCTACACATTGCGGACAGTACGATCTAATGCAGCTAGAACAGGTGATACTGATCTTAAGCACTTTGTTGCAGTTGTCTGCACAACATTGGCGACGTTGAACCATTGGAA
>CALYDF020005334.1:0-14477 GCA_944474145.2 Dicrocoelium dendriticum | reverse complement strand
TCGGCTGCTGGAGTGGAAAGATCTCCTAATGCCGGCACAGCAATGTTTCATGAAGGGCCGCTCGTGCATTACTAATTTGCTGTTGACGAGGCAGGTATGTATTTAACGCAGCAAGAAGACATAAGTTGTGATATGTTAACATTTCGGTTGCTCTCGTCAGTCGCAAAGCAATACAGGCAGAACAAAATAAGCAAAAAGTGGGTCCGAACTTAGTAACCTAGATAAACGCACAACTTTGATGTAAATGACGTGGTCAGGTTCATGGCAATCTAACTGATTGCCTCAGTTGTTTCTGGGCACAAATGGCTGGACAATACAATCTTAACAGTGGCGCGTCGCTAATTACCAACAACTTTGGGTTTCCGTTGCATAATAACAAGGTGGGGTAAATTCTGTTGGTTACAACCTTAGATCCGCTCTGATGTGCACCTACTCTACCGTCCAACTACGACTTATCCAAACTACACGAAGGATTCCACTCCACAGCCGTCTGAGTAGCTTGCCAATCAGTTCGGCCTCCAACATCATGTACCAGTTCATTTGCAGTTGCGATGACACTTACATCGACAACTCGTCGCCGGTTGGCTCAAAAGGTGGCTGAACACTTCCCATTGTGGGTAAGGAAGCTGCTATCTCACCAAGGCGAAGTGGGCTAAAGGATGAACCGGAACCTTGCTTTGTCTATCCCCAAGCACCTAATGGTGACTCTCCACCAAACGAACCCATTCGATTCATTCAAGATGCTATTGGGCAACAGAAACCCGAGGTTGTTAGCAATTAACAAGGCGCTACTGGTAAGCTTTAATTGTCCCGCGCTCTGTACCCAGAAACAACTGATTCAAGTAGTTAAATTGCCAACGACCTGATTACGTCATTCACGTCAATTTTGTGGCTTTAGTTATGGAACTAAGTGTGGACCGTATTTATTTCGTACTTTGTTCGTGCCTGTATTGTGTCGCGACTAATGAGAACAAGCAAAATCTTAACGTATCGCTACTTATGTAATCTTACGGTGTTAATGAAGTGGTTGAAGGGAACTCAGTATTTCAAGTGGCAGGAATCTTTTAAATCGTTGAATCGGGGCAAGTTAGTGGATGTTATCTACCTTGATTTCAGTAAAGATTCGATAAAGTGGATCTAGTGGTGATGCTGCACAAGCTAAGAATGTGTGGTATTCGTGGTGCACTGTGCCAGTGGATCGGTGGCCTCCTTATTGGGAGAAGAGGGCGAGTTCAGCTGGATGACTACCTAACGAATGGTACGCGTCCACTAGCGGCGTACTCCAAGGCACAGTACTGGAGCCCATTTTGTTCCTCATCCACATCATGGAAGTACCGCAGCTTCGCTTGTCCTGCGCATTACTTACAGACGAGCTGAAGATTTGGAGGATTACTGATTTTCCCGATGACTGTGAAGATCTTCAGCAAGACCTCGATCACACATCTGGGTGGTCTGCAGAAGGTAATCTACAGGCTAGACAGGTAAAGTCCTCCTTCATGAGCATGGGAAGGGGTGGTTATGGGCGTGCGTACATCCCGGCCGGCCAACCGCTGTATCCCACTAGTTCCATAACGGATCTAAGAGTACTCTCACGCTGTGATCTGAAATCTGTCGACAGCACGAACAAACTGTATACAAACAGACTGCGCCTGCTTTGAGCACTTAGACACAGCTTGTGCATTTGGTCTGAAGAGATTGCCCCCAGACTTTTCTCTTGCATGATAAGACCGATACATGAGTATGGTTAACCCACCTATTGTCCGGTCACAATAGATGAGGTGCAGAGACTGGAACGGGTCCAGCCTCTAGCTACCCGGCTCATCCCCATTTTACGAGGTATGCCATACTAGGGCCAATGTAGGAGACTAAGGCTGTATACCCTGCCATAACGTCGGCTTCATATTGATCACATAATCAAGCACCGGATATTCGCACCTGGGCCACCTCCCTGTGTTGACGCCGCTGCTGGACGTTGGCGCACCAAGCAGCACAAATTAGTGGTACCGGATTTATAGTGTATCGCTCACCATCCTATGCTTCGAGCGTCGAGTGGAGAAATATTGGAACAAATTACCAGAGATGCTAGTCTAATCGAAATCGGTGTCGAAATTTAAGGTTCCTTAACGCCCACTTCGCGGACTACAGGTTTGGGGAGCGTATGGCACCCGGAAAGATGTAGTGCAGGTGCAATATGCTGTCACCGCACAGGAATCAGCGGCGTGATTCCGCAAATGTGCCCGCTCTACCTATGATGGAGCAACACAGATTCTTATCTTGTCGTTCTTTTTTCTCAATATTCAGTACTCATGTATACACGACAATGAAAATGAGATTTATATGACTATTGGTCTTTGCCAACTGTCTCCTATAGGGCAGTACTAGTATTTTATTTAACCAATATAGCCGCACCATTAAAGTGTTAAGGTAATTGTTAATTCATAACCGCAGGCGTTCTTCACTAAATAAACAAACAGGAATGCAAACTATACATTCCTCCTAGTACTTTCTGCCAACAATTTCTTAACCGGTTATCTGAAAGCATTTCGTTCTCTTTACTCCCCGTCGAAATATTTGGATTTAAGTCAGACGAGTAAATAACTAGTAGGAGAAATAAAGTTCCATATCGCTTGAGGTGGTCTGGTAAACCCATCCCACCTTTAAGTTTGAAGTTCACTCGAACTACGACTTTAACTGATCAAAGATTGTGGAAGCCATGGCTAGCAGCGCGCACTAACCAAGTACTCGCTATCGCTTGTTTTGGTTATACTACAGAATTACCTGCGGGGTAAGTGTATCACGTTCAACAGTCTGCCAGAACAATGTCCCCTCGATACTGATTGTTCTCGCAAAGTAGTCAGTGGTAGCATATATATACCGTGTTCGCATGGTGCAACAAGTTTAATCCAAATTGCATACTCAATTAATTCAAGTTATATATCGGTTTTCACCTCTTTCATCCATCATTTTCGTCGCCGAGATATTCCCTCTTGACAATGTTTAACATAACAGGGGAGCATTAGTATATACTACTTTTGCATTGCTACATTAATGAAGAGAATGCTGATTTAGGAAAAGTAAGCTGATGCTCAGTGGTAAGTGAAATAGATTTAGAATATACACTGTTCCTCCCGCACGCATTCTCTAGTTTCTAAGGGCAACTGTGAAAATATGAAACGCGTTGCTACCTGATGTCACGATCAATACCTGGCTTGTTCTGGATACCACCTGTTCGTAGCGTTAAGCGTGAGTTAAACGTAACTCATAAACAATGTGCTACTTGTTAAGACAATGCTTTTCAGTTACCTGTTTCTGACACACCTCAGCGACAGGTCCAGAAAACACAAGTTACATGGGATGCGAGCCAACTAGTCGAATCAGTTCCGTTCCATCTCATCGTGTTTCTCCTCAATATCCAAGGGTCATTTCTAGTTGCATATGAGAAGAGCCAGAGAAAATTATGGGTAACCACAGAGGTTATAATAAATTATTCGTCACAAATTTTCCAAAGACTGCTTCTTATTTAAACAAATACAATGGATATATTTTAGGCTTAATTACGTTCTTCCTAAATATGATCGAGATTCTACACAGCCTACTAGGTTTCTTACACCATTCCATGCGATGTTGAAGCTGTGGATGGTTCACTTTCTCCGACAGTGTCATTGCTCGTTGTTTGACAAAATGCATTGCGTGGATGGACAATAAAATATTGTGACATGTGTGTTTTCCTCACCGAATATCGTATGAGATATAATGGTTGTTTAAAGCAACAGTGGACATCACTGGGTCAAGTGCTCTTACATACAAGAATGAATGAGGGCTCTTACCTAATGGATCGCTGTTTTTGTAATGTCTCAGGACCAGATTGCCACATGTGTCCATAGGAGTCTCCCAGAGTTCCAGAACCCGCAGAACCGCTAAGGGCTTAATAAAAATAGTTGAGAAAATCGATACCAACTTAGTAATCGCTTCTGTGCTACTTACCTCTAAATTCAGTAAACACGTTTGCCGTGTTTGAAAACCTGGTAATGGAATAGATCACGAAAGCCACGCATTTGGTGTAAAGTCCCAGTAAAACATTTTGTGCTAAGCTTATACTAGAACTTAATCACTATACTTATGTAAAATTTTAACATCTATGTTTAGTTTAATTCGGCGCCTTTCGCTGCCGTGAAAAGCAATTCTGCTTTGCGTTCACAATTGTTGCTCCTGATCCATGTAGATCAATCTTCCCAAAACCTTAATTCACTCGTAAAAGGCACAACTTTATAGTGACTATGAATTTGGGGCCTGTCCCAGCGTGTATGGTAGTGTTACAGCCACGGAGCAGCTTTTAGTTCTGTGTTTCGACTTTTAACTGGAAAAATTTCTGTGACGCTGCAGGCAACAATGATATTTTATTTATGATTTGCTGTGTTGTTGCACAGAAAATCATGACACTTATTGATATCGCTATTCGGAGTTATTGCGTCATCCCCGTCCAGGTCTAACTTCAAAGTCTCCATGCCGATAGGTCGTCTCAGCGAAAGTACACATTTTAATTGTTGCGGTCTTTGTGTACCGGTTGCTGCGTTCTTGTCGTGCTAGCATGCTGACAGTTTGACACTAACCAATCAGTTACAGAGGCTACTGCACTGGATCGCTCTGTGGCTACGTTGTTCGGTGTACTTATTAACAACTATAGCCTACCTTCTCTTGCTTACAAGCAAGCTGGATTTTTGGCTTGGCATTAGTTCACACCTCAACGGACAGACTACTAACTAGGTAACACACGGTCATTGGCACGTTCACTCAATACACACACTACTGCTACTTATTAGTTTAATTAGCACTAAGTGGGATACGTGAACTTCCTACGGAATGGCTCCGCCATTTTGGGTCGACTGTTCACGTTAGTCCAAAAATCTAATTTAATACGGCGTCTGGTGTTCATACATTCACCTACTGAACACAGACTCATTGTCCAAAATGATTTTTAGATGCATGTCGGCGGCAACCGAACCTGACAACGGAGTGAGTGCAAGTTGATGAAATGGAATTGTGCTGCGCCAACGAACTGGGTGGACATCAAAATTTTTCATCAAATAAAGCACACAGTTTTTTGTTTTCACCTCCTTCCTATCGGAATCCAATAACTTTTGCTGAGTAAGAGGATTTTTGCTGATTTGTCCCAACAGTTCACAAACCAGATAGTCTGACCGCCAATCCGCGGAAGTATCAGTGCACCTATCCACCCGTTTGGGGTTCGTGGGTAGCGCGCATCCCCGGCTTTATCAGACATCTAAGTTAGCCGCTACCTGTCTTTCATGATAGTGGTATTTTTATCTGCTAGACGTACAGTAGTCAGAATGACATCGGGGAGTTCCAGGCTCTAACCATCGGCCATTTAAGCGGAACCGTCAACTGCGAAATTTAAACAATGTACTTATTACATGATGAAAGTGATGATTGCTATGACAAATTCATTTCTCATGATGTCAAAATCTGCTGAGTAAGCCTGTAGCATTCTATACGTTCCTGTGAGAGAAGGCTAGCGTCCGTTATGAATCCGCATGTCCAGTACATGCTAAATGATCGATTTAACGCTCATAGCAAAGGTCAACATTTTTCGTCTAACCATCTGTTTGAATATAACATTCAAACATCTCGGTGGGTTTGACTTCCTGTATTGCCTTTGAGAAGTCTTAGGTAACGCTGATTTGACAAATCAGCCTTAATCCGTCACCAATGATCAGTACAGCACGTGTTTTTGCTTATTGTATTTACCAATTTTAGGTTTATCAAAATTAGGGCACTGAGGGTCACAGTACAAATTAACGATATCCATGTGTGCGAAAACCACACAGTCACGTGATTCATTGACCTACCCATTTTGTTCACTTAGGTGCGTACCACGTAGCATTATGCATGCTTAATTGTGACTTGTGTGTGTTTCATTTCCGCTGTAACTGGCATCAATAGGCTTCATCTTGGTGGCACACCTATGTCACCAAAATGTTACACTTTCGATCAATAATTATTATTGTGGATTGTTGACTAAACTCAATAGACTTGTTCGTTTTAGTCAACCAACATACTCAACTCATCATATCAATGTTCACACACAATGCGACATACGTACTGACCACTCCTGTGTCGGTCCCGATCAACGCTGTATTGCTCTGGGTGTCATATCGTTATGTACGCGCGACCAGGTTTACGGTCGATAAAAGCGCAACCCACCCATAACAATGGTCGCACGTTTTAGAAAATTTCTGAGGATTTGCTTACCTAACTACACACAGGTACTTTTGCGAGTAGTCTATTCTAGATGTCACTATGAGCACTCAGTAGCAGAGATATCTGGTAAAACAAGCGACCACTGGGCGACATGACATTTTGTGCCATGGCCGCACTAGCGATTCAGGTTGCAGTGCTCACAATGCTTATCACGATCGAAGAATTTGCTTCTGACATGCACAAAACCAACTGTGCAATGTGAAACTGGAGCCAGGTAGATGGATAAAGCTGCAGAAGAAAAGATGGGTTTTATTTCTATCGTATATCCGGGTACCTATGGGACACAAAGCTGCATAAATTACCGAAATGGGATCTGTGCATCAGTTCGTTATGCTCAGATAATAAGGCGCGTGAGGTACTCAGTCACGAAAGCACGGATACATCGGTTCCCAGAAGATGAAATTAACCCAAATTGAAGTCCACTGAAAGATATCTGGAGTAACACCAAGTCAGTCTTACGTGCATTCGCAGCAGCAGTAGAGGATCGGTTCATACCATTAGAACTCTTTGCCTGGTATCTTCTCACCTAGGTAAGACGGCAAGCAGGCAAAGTTGGTCTGATCATAAGGTACAAAGCAAAGGCAAAATGAAATTACAGGACTGCTGTACAAGATCGAATGTAATCCCTTTTCCATTGATTCTTACACTAAGAATCTCGTTTAGCAAGGCTTCGAAATGGACGACGGTTACAAATCGTTCGAGTCCTTTCGGGCAAAATATATCAAAAAGTGAGCAAAAGCAACAATATTTACAGAAGTAAAGTAACAATATGCATACGGAAAAGTGTGATTACTGACCTTCGTAACTTTGGTATGTAACAATACCTTTAAAAATAGAGTAAGTGTGTAAGCAGCTAAAATAACCCTTCAAGGATAAGGAGTTAAGTTGAGAACTGTCTCCATTTAAATCAATTAGAGGGAACGGCCTACCTCACACACATATGACAACATGTGATGACAATAAGAAAATGAAATTATGTCCATAAATTATGGTTTAATTGGGGGCCTCAATAGTTCAACCTTTTAGTAGGTCCACGTCTTACAGGCATTCATGTCTATCGTGTAATTGGGTACTGGGAATGGAGCATTGCATGAAGACCAATAAAGGGATATTTTATCCAAACCACTGATTTGCTCTTTTCATAGGCCATCAGTGTGCCTTCAGGCTATGTTAAAACAGAGTAACAAGCAGTCCGGAAGAAAAAGTCGAAGATACAACTCATTTATCTCACTCATCTACATGCGCATGTTTCTATATCAATGGGTCATCAGTGTGAGTAACAAGAAGAACACAACGGAATAGTCTAGGAGGAAATCAGATATATATCTGATTTATCCAACCTATCGATGTATCAATGTTTTTATAGGCCATCGGTGGGTCATCAATTTTAGTAACATCGAGGGAGGTAACAATGTAAGAGAAAGGAATGAGAGATGGAGTTACCAAGCAAAAAGCGCGTGGTAAAAGAACAAGGTAGTTGCACGTGGTATCTACAAATCTTTCCCCCATCTTTATAGATAGTTTTATATAGCGAATTCCGCAAGTTTATTGATGTTATCAGACCCGTTCCCATACACCAATTCGTCTGGGTAACTGACACGTAACAGTTCTTTAGTTTTATTAACAGTTATGTACCTCTTTCGTTTCAACTTAAATGTTCGAATAAAAGGTGAGCTTCTGCTAGCCTGATGCAATCGATTCCATAGCGTAGGATATTTATGTGTATATAGGTTGTACCGTAGACGTGCTCGACAATGAGGTAGCTTTATCATATAGTCTTTGTTTCTTAGGTATTATGATGAAGATCCTTGGAATGTCAGCTTATAGTAACCGATGTACGCCAGTGGATCGACAATTCTGAATAACAGATAACAATTCAGCATTAATCTTCGAAGGTGCGATTTTTAACAGATGGCATCCATCTTTATGAATGAGTGTTGTAGTGCTGTCCACAATTCTTTTCGCAATAGACCTCTGTATAATTTCAAATTGCGCGGCTATCCCATTTTCTAATGCTTCTGAAAGTGGTGGCGCAGTATTCTAGTAATGGCTTGACGTATAGCTTGAATGACATGAGCTTAACTTCGCTTGTTATAAGCAACCCGCTTATCATTCCGATAGTCCGTTGGGTTTTAGCCATTGTATACTCAACCTGTACTTAGAAATTAAACGAACCTGCGTAACAGAGGCCTAAGTCACATATCGAGTCACATAAAGAGAGTAGAATCCCAATCAAAACCAAACGTTCCAGTGCAACTCTCAATCCATAGCACATGACGTTACACTTTAATTTTTAAGACTTCATGGAAGATCGGACACTCAATTTTTCCATTGAGACTAGGTGACTTTCAATCTCATTAGTGCACATGTCCCGCTTAACTAAGCACCGAGCCCTGTTCTGTCGATGTCATAGACTTATGCCTCCAGAATTCATCTGTTATATACTCTGACTATAATTCAAGCTGTTAGGGCACAGAAAGCAAATTCAACGACAAAGCACAACCTTAGTTACGTTGTCACCTAGATTATCAGTGGTCACTCACAGCGTGCATTCGTTGCTACAAAAGTGAAATATGTCATCATGATCCTTCCTAAGCACCTGAACTACTGATCTGATGGGTCTACAGGCTCAAATGTTTTCCGCTTGCTACTGCATCGCTAGGGTGCGTTCATAAAGCCGTTTCCAGCATCAAGCTTTAACTGTTTACGCGTTTGTGTTATTTCATAAAATGTTTATTGCTTATGATGCAGCCTATCACTGCGCTTTCAACTTCCGGGTTAAGCAAACTCCCAGTACACTGCGTTGATTTCAGCTATCGTCAGGAAGGAGAGTCTGGATGGCAGCAGCGAAAGATTTTCGTGTGTTGATGGACTGAAGGAGATCAAATAATGATCGAGAGATCGGTCCGTGCGAGACAAATATGATGCGTGTGAAACTGACCTTTATTGTCCCAAAAGTTACACGTTCTGCTTAGAATCCATATTTGGAAACCGAGTAAAGTTCATCAGCTTTCACTTCGCTCTTTCTATCGCGAGTCGCCTTCAAGTTATTTCAATTTCTGCAACGAAATGCAGTTTGAATAAATTTAGTTAACTTTGAAAAGTTAACGAATTCATGTTTTCAGCCATTTCTTTCTACTCTACCCAGGCGCAGTTCAGTAAAAGTGCTAGCAGTATTTCACTCCATGATTACTTGGTAACTGTATACTCTGGGGAAGTGGACTATTGTTTGAAAATTACGGGACAATTCTAATCTCATCTTGGTTCTTCCGGTTTGGTAACATTTGTGATGCTACCATGAACCGTTTGGTTAAACTTCTTGTTCGATTCATCGGTCACTAGTAAATATGTGGAGACGTTTTCAGTGGTATAGCAAGTACTTTCGCCGCCCGGGGCGGTGGTCAAATTTTCGCCCTGTCTGATGGCAGCATGTGCACGTGAAGGTCAGAAAATCGGTTGAGGGTGTAGTGCAAAGTAGTGTTCGATGAAATGGATGGTCTTTTGGGACACTGAGATAAATGCGGTGAGAGAGAGCACAATCAGACAAGTAATGCGATTACTGGGAAGAACGTTTACACAGGTGTACTATATAGCGCAAATATGTTGTTGGTCATATAGAGTAACATTAAAATATTAAACCCTCGGCTTATCCGAATATTTTGCCTATTAAATTTGGCATGGAACAATCAACCTTGCTAATATTGACGCCTCCTCCGCCCTCCTATGCTACGCCGCTGGATCTTTGCAAACCCGGGTCATTTACCCAGGCAAACACTGAAAGCACCATTGGATTCTTCAACAGCGGTATAGACGACAACCAAATATGTGATGAGACTGATCCAGCTTCAAGCGTCAAAACTTTCACTAAGTGCGTGTAGGTTACATGCCAAGGGAACGATCAGGGTAGGTCTATTGAGTGGTTTGTTCACATAAGTTCTTCCTCTTCTAGTGATGGGGATTAAAATAATGACGAACATGCTTATGTAGAAATGCTTAACAAAGTGACTTCATGAAGTGATTCTCCACACAGCCGATTTTCTGTGGCATCTGCCTCTGAATTCAATCACAGATGTATGCGTATTCACTACATAATAGCTGATAACCCCGACCTACAGAAATGGTAGCTTGAAGTTGGCCCCCTTAACTACTATGTTTGGCCTAAGATATTTACTGTGACCACCATTTTTAAATGCTAATTTAACTAGTTACCTGCTTTGACTCTGAACGCAGGATTTTCCTAAATGCGCCCTTATAAATTCATGCGTGCCCTACCGCTTCAAGACTCCTTAACCCAAGTTTTCTACAGTAAGCGCGCAACAATGTTACACTACTCAAATTATAATGGCATAAACGGTAAGGTAGTGGAGCTACCAGCACAGTCTTCCTTATTTTCAACTGCGTACCTTCGATCAAAAAAATTTAAAAGCCAATAATCATAACATACAACTTTGCACGCCCACATAAGCCTTCGCTCCATTGAGCGTATTGTCACGCGCCTATCCGAGAACATACACTCGACTCCACTTAGTAAAAACTGCCCAAGATAATCTGGTAAACACCCTCCTACTGAGCGTGCCGGTTATTTGCTTTTTGCAGCCATGCCACCCCATACTTTATTGATTTCTCTTTCACGTGAACATTCACTCTATGAGCTATCAATAGGTGTAACCTGATGATGCATCCATACGAATCCAATCAGCCATTTGAGGAATTCACATCACGAAACATGCTTTGGTACGATGAGGAGACAAACTGCAAAATAGTCACAAAACAACCTCTTCGTGTCTAACTTTGAAGGCGGAACTTTGCGTTAGGACCGGTTCGTCAACAAACTTAAAGTCACGAAGTATCGATCTAGGTTGAAAACGGGTCAGCGATTTCGTGATTGGAAAGTAACATTTTGGACAGAAACTATAGCATTCATATGTTACTTATTCTCGTTCGGAGTATTCGGATTACCGTAGCTAGAACTATGGATTTGGTGATAATTTGTTTTTAGCAGGGAATACGTTAAGCTAACAAAGGAAGAACTCCAGGGGGGTTTTAAAACAGGAGACCGTACAGGTCAATCCATAGGTCCTCTACGACCAATCCAACGATTAGCGAAGTTTTCGTTAGGGAAATCTCTTGCCGTTTGTGCAGAATGGGCCTTTTCACGTTGGAGCACTGCATGGGCGGACAGCAAGACCGGCCTTGATGTCACTGACGAAATCATTCCCCGCTCCTCACTAATGCGCCGACAAGCAGCATGTTAGGGATACCAAGAACTCACAACGATGTATCGCTTCGCGTGTGCAACATGGTGCAAACCTCAAGGCGTGGGCTGGGTTGACAAGCTGAAAAATTATCGGACCATTTTTCTTTTCTAAGAATACGACGTTAACGAAACTTTTAGCAGAACTAATGCTTCACATTTGTTAGCTTCCTCCAGCAAAGAAATGTTGCAGTCCAGGTTCATTCTACAGCTACAAGCTGAAGGCTTGCTGAGTACCATTTAGTGGGAACAGGATGGTGCGCCTGCCCATTATGCACAAACGGCATGTGAATTAGTTAAGGAAAACTTCGGTTAACGTCGGATCGGACGTGGAGGACCCCACTGAATTTCTTCCTTTTCGGGTACTTGTAATGCCGAGTGTATAAAAGCAAGTCAACCTGTTTGGAGGAACTGAAACGTAACATCGTAAACGAATGCCGCGGTGTATCGGTGGACATATTGCACAAAGTGCTAGCCATTAGCATCCGGCGAGTAGTGTTCTACAGGCAAAACGACGGCCGTCATTTTGAACATCTACTTCAGTGCTTTTTATCACGGTTGGCTTGATTTATTAAGGGAACTAACCCTTCCCATTTGTTAGAATCCTCCTGCAAACAATGTTGCAGGCCTGTGTACTTCCACAGCTGCAGGCCGAAGGAACTGAAAGTGAGCATCGTCAACGAATGTCGTGGGATGTCGGTGCGTATTTGCAGGGTGTGCTAAACAATGGCATCGCGCAAATACTGCTCCGCAAGAGAAACGACGGTGGTCCTTTTAAACATCTACGTTGTTAACTTTTTGCTTTGGAAGCATACTTCATGTAACTATATGTATAATGCATATCGATTGATTGTACTACCACATTGTTACGATGCGCAATGGCGCCAATACTTCGCCGAGGTAGCATCAACTCTACGAGAAAATATAACAAGATGGGTACTTGCGAAAAGCGCGACCGCTAAATTTCCCGACAGGGTGCAGTGTCGCTGCTTATGTTAACTCTAAGGTTGACGGCGGTGGACGGAGCCATTGAAGCTCAGTAGGTTGCGTTAGGCGCCATTTGCAAGCCAGGGTCACGTACTTCCGCTACAGATATGAGGTTAAGCTTATGTTTGCCAAGTCACTCAAGTATGTTTACCACCATTCCTCTGTCAATCATGGTTCTCACATGGTAAGGGAACTGTTGCTGGCAAGTAACGTAGGAGCTACAAGATGGAGATGTTTTCACAACCGATTCTCCTCGGCGACTTCGTCACTCGCTTCAGCCGTTATAGCTTCAATATGGCGCACGTGCCCATTATACACAAACGGTGCGGGATTATCTTAACGAGGTGTTCGGTCTACGGTGGATTGGTCGCGGAGGTCCAAAAGATTGGCCCACCGGGTCACCAGATTAAAACCCCTTACAGTGCTTCTTATGGGATTAGTTGAAAAGACATTTACGAGACAACGCCTATTATCACTGGAACAACTGAAAGGTAGTGTTGTCAACGAACGTCAAACCATCCAAACGGAAACTTTGCAAAACGTTATAGCCTATTGCATCAGGCGATTTCAGCACTGCAAGCAGTATGCTGGTGGGCACCTTGAGCATCTTCTTCTTTGACGGACAAATCACCGCGTTGTGTTTTTTATTTTAATTTACATATTCACCATTATCACTGATTTCTGGGCTCAATTGGTGCACGGGAAAACAGTGCCAAAGGTGCGTCGGGCCAGAATGTACTCAACGAGTAAGGCTGATCCGACAGCGCTTAGACTGACCACTTCTATGCAACTTGGTACACAATGCTAATACTTGTTTTTCATGGTTATGCCTAAGGAATACGAGGAGGAAAGGGAAGGAGATGGTGATGTGAGAATAGGCTACCCGGTTTCGTATTTTTATTGTGTTCATCGGCGTACAGACTCCGGCGTGGGATGAGTGTTTCTAAACAAGAACATACCGGTCACATAAAGGGGAAAGAAAGATGGACCAACGATTTTTCAATAAGTATGCGACCGTGAAAGCGCCGCTTATCGATCCTACTCGGAGTCTGCATCAATATGTGTCAGAAAAGTTACCACAGGGGTAACTGGCTTGTGTTGCACAGTAGGCGTGAGAACCCGCATGTGTGTGATTTGGTCCCACAATTTGTCAATCAGTTTTGCGAGACAATGAACTTCGTGCTTTGTGGAATACGTGAATCGCAGTATCCGGTAAGGTTAGATATTGCCTAGAAATACAGCTTTTCAGTTCCATTAAAATGGAATATTGCCTTATCAATGAATAGGTTAAAATGAATGCTCAAGACGGCGACGAGAGAATAGGCCATGCGGCCGCAAGTAGTCTTTAGGCGGCATAGCGTTTCAAGACTCCTTTCTCAAACCGCTACATTTTATATTTGCAAGGCCCAATTGTAAGGAATCCCTATTTTGCTAAGATGGCTTGTTGAAAGCTAATTTTCTGTCTACAAGAGCGTTCCTATTAACCCTTCTGTCAGTAGCCGGGATAACACTAATCACCTATTGACCACTGCTTGCTCCGTTTAGTTAGGCCTGTACAAGCGGCACCACATTTCTGCCGCAGTAGCCCGGTAATACTGCACTACTGTCTTGATTTTGCACGTCTGCATTCGTTCCAAGCATCCCGAAACACGGTAGGTTTCGATCGGGGAACTTGCCCTGTAGCGTACAGTATTTGACTCCAACCATCCACGCCGATCCAGTGTAATCACGATGGACGAGGCTGGCGAGTACATCTGTACCCAAGTGCACTTGTCTACGGTCTATTTGTACTTGTCTACGGTCACTCCAGTCGTTCACGCTCATGTGACCGGGTGAAACATTTTGAGATAGACCAACATCCACTACTGGACAGTTGACAATTTATTGCGCTCTGCTCTCACCCGGTCGTGACCCTTGGTCCCCAACTAACAAAGTAATTATCTATGTGCCTGATAAA
>CALYDF020005333.1:0-14474 GCA_944474145.2 Dicrocoelium dendriticum | reverse complement strand
GAGTACCGTCACATATATTGGCTGCCCACAGTTGTCGTGTTCCTCGATATCGAATTTGCATCCGATTCGGTAGATAGACGCGCACTTCGGGACTGTGTACTCAGGAAAGGTGTACCTGAGAAACATGTAAATATTATCCGAGCATTATACGCGCGTAGCTCACGCAGGGTGAGAGGTTAGGGCAAGCTGTCGGCGCCCTTTAATATCTCCAGCGGTGTGATGCAAGGATGCCCGCGGTCACCAATCCTGTAAAACTTTGCAATTGACGAAGTCTTGGAAATCGCTTTTACAAGGCACAACTTAGAACGTGTGGATCTGCTCACAGGAGAACAACTTCTTGATTTGGAGTATCCTGACGATTTTGCCCTCAAATGTGACAGCTCCCAGACATGTCAAGCGGCACTGGAAGATTAGCATTGGCTATCCGTCACTTCGTGCTTTGCTTCGCACCATCCAAGTGCAAAGCGTTCCTCCAAGATTGGCCTGGATCGTTTCCTTTGGTGATCCTTGCTGAGGGTCATCTAGAAGTCGTACAAAAATTCAACGACCTGCGAGGTTACTTCAGTACTCGTGTGATTGAAGATGAGATCACAAACCATATAGCAAAAGCTCGAGGCGCTTTTGCTAACCTTCTCTACTTATGGTGTCGGCGCGACATCACTCTTGCCCTGAAGGGTAGGCTGTACAATGCAGCGGTATGTTCGACTCTACTGTACGGTTGTGAAAGCTGTCCACTTAGACCTACGGACATGATGAGGCTAGTTACATTCGACCACAGGTGCCTTTGCAATTTAGCTCACATTTGGTGGGAACACTGATTAAGAAACGAGCGTGTTTGACGCCTTGTGTACGGCACAGGAAAAGGAAATGAACCGCTCAGCACCGCTATTTCACGAACCGGGTTCCGATGGTTTAACCACCTGTTACGCATGCCAACATAACGACTCCCATCAAGTGCTTGTGGGTGGGTGGATGGGTGGGTGTGGATAGAAGAAGAGGACAGGTGGTCAAGATATGACTTGATCTAGAGGAATGAACTCCTTCAATTCGAAGTTGGCCTTGGTTGGAACGTCTCGGCCCCCTGGTTGGGGTCCGTAAGACAATGAACACGTTTGGCTGGATACACTTGTTACTGTGGCTAGAAGCCGACCTCAGTGGCTTTCATGCTGTGAGTTTCTTTGTCCCACCCGATACCTCTTAGTCTCTCCTCAAACCAGGATTTCAGTATTTAGCCTTGTATATGTTTACAGTTTCTTTTGTGCTGCATAGTAGCCTGCCTATAGCTTCCCGGAACAATGCCCTGCGGTTACCGGTAGCTCAGCTGGCTTGCACCTGTTGCATATTTTTCCCTTTTTATGTATTGCGGCACAGTAGCTGAGGTGTTGCTACCTCTAGCTAACGTGTATAAGGATGCTGATGGTTTCTTTCTGACGATTACTAAATAGTAAAATTTGAGGGCTAGAATATACAAATATGTGTTGCTTCTTCTATATACTGTCAGACAGGCATGCGGAATGACAACTGCTTTTATCACGCACTGTCAACGCAGTTCGGCTTTGCGACCGCCTATTCAGATGCAGTGCGTTCTCGCACTTTGCAATCCACAAAATAGATGTCTAGTAATTCTTTAAATCCCGACACTAGTTTCTCCTCATCCATTGCTAATAACTAACAAAGCACTCGTAGATTACTGTGCTACCACAACATACGTGCATTTACCTACTTTACTGGAGTTGCATCGAAATCCGTAAGTCGTTTAACAGAGTAAAGCATTAAACTCTGACTGCCTAATTTTTTCAGATTCCATCTTTCCTTTTCAAGGTCTGACTACACTGAGCTGTACCGCTTCGCTACCAACCACTTCCGGTTGACTTATAGGTTAACCGACTGCCTACTTGAGAGAATTTGTACATTTGACCAACAATTATTATTGACTTTTATAGCAAGAAGGATAATGGAGTTGGTTACATATTACTCACAATTTTACATTCGTTGTGTCGCAACATGCTGTCTATCTAGCAAAACACAACGTCTCCTGCCACAACGAATTTCGCGATAGATTAAATTTATCATTTCAGCAAATGTACATTCTGTGTGCGTTTGCGCAAGCAGGTTTGATACAGCAGGTGGTATAGCAAGTATTGATTTGATGGCACCTTTATTAAACTTATGAGGTTTAGTCAAAATTTAATCGTAGGCTCTTGAGGTTCATGGTGACATTTTGAATTTTCCTCTGATTTGTGTTATATTTTATCGGTTGTTTGTGTTATATGTTATAATCAGCGAACTTGCGACTTTACACGTTTCTTCATTGTATCTGAGCAAACAGAGTGCACACCCAGCTTCGGTGAACAGCACCTGTATTGCAAGTTAAAACATGCTGACGGTCTCTTAACACCAGAGAAAAGCAATATTATATATGAAAAAGAAAATTTCCATGTCTTCTATATCTTCCAGTAACACAGAGGTTTAAATAACAGTTGCTTCACGGAACTAGTGTGACACAAAATATGTAGTATAGTAAGTTCAAGTATTTTGCTTCTTCGTCAATACACGTTAGCTGAGGGTAATAAACCGACATCAACTAATGTGCAGCAGTACAAGGACGATAAAATAATAAACATTACAGACTACGAAAGCTAGAAGAAACACAGGTAACATAATGCCAGTTAGCAGTTTAGGTATCAGGCATATAAGCCTAATTAAATTGTGAAGATAAAGTGAGGGAGAAGCGAAAAGAAAATTTCAACACAAACGCCCATAAGATAGGCTCTTCTTCAACTCAATAAGTGCATGCAATTTGAGGTTTTCATCGTCCTTCGGATTAAGCCCGGTAGTCAGGCCACCGCAACCGATGTCATGTTCAGAGGGATGGTTTACATTCCTCTTGACCGACAAATTGCTTGGTCTCCATCTTATACTTTAATCTAGACCCCGATGGCGCAAACAAAGCACAAAGCAAGGATTTGTGTTTCAGCAAACGCGTGACGTGGCCCTGTTACTGGAGACTGATGCGCGAGATAAAGATGCTGAATGGTACACTTGCTCTACTGTCACTGAATACACAACGCTGAGCACGCTCATCGCTAGAGATTTATTTATGCATTCTCAAATGTCGCGGACCCCCTGGCTGGTTTCCGCTCCACTACCATATACATGATGCACATAACCACTAGCAAAAGACTGGTATGCAATCTATATCAGTTAAGGGATAAAAATACATAAGCATTTACCACTTAACTCTCTGCGCAACCAGTTTGTCGTTTGTAGTGCCCTAAAAGATAAATGCCATCTTTCATTTATAATTTAATTGTTGACCGATTGCACATTACTCCTTCTTGTGTTAATCTTCCTTACAACCGGATCTTCACTCGACAGCCTTGGAAGTTCCTGCGCTCACGTGTTCGCGCTTGTGTCGCTTCATCCGTCTGCCAATTCTTGTAGCCCATAGAATACAGTCCGCTGTGTCCGACTCCGATTGCCTTCTGATATCCGCGCTTAATTTCGCGCACTGTCTCGGACTAGTATTAACTAGTCCTACAAATTTGTAACCCCGATCCGCACGCGCGAATTCAATTTCTTTTTTTTGTTTGTATTTTTTGGTGAGTTCGTTCCTTTTTCTCGATTATCTGCCTGCATTCATTTGTTTCTCGCGTAATTTTGGTACTTTTATCGTGCTTTTGTTCATCCTATATCTTTTCGACTCACATTTCGTGAGTGGCATCTGAGTTGTTTCACAGCGTAACCATGCTTACTTTGGCTGTTCCAAGTTTCATGGAACACAGCCCAGAGGTTCAGGTTAAGATATTAGAGATCGAACTGGAAAATAAGGACATTACGGCGGACCGTCCGAGGTACAATCAGCTCGTCGCACGCCTTCCTTCCTCGGTTGTGACGCTGGTTGAGGACATTCTACTCTGCCCATCGAACGACGCAAAGTATGAAACAATGAAGCAAGCGATTTTAAAAGGGTTACAGCCCAGCGCACGAGCTCGATTTGAACAGGTCAATGGTCTCAAGCTTGGAGATCGCAAGCCATCGGCGTTGCTCCGCGAACTTCGGCGCATCGCTGGTCCTTTATTCTTGAGCAAAGAAGGGATAAAAGAGCTGTGGTTTGCACGTCTCCCAGAGCCATTGCCGGTATTGCTGTCCATGTTTATAGATTCACCCCTGAAAGAATTAGCTACCAAGGCTGACACTGCGTTCGAACGCTTTCTGCAGCAGACGACCAGTACCGCCGGTGACGTATTCTCACCATTGAAAACCGAGTCCTATATTTACTGCCAGTCGTCAGACGGATCTGACCCTAAAGACGAAGAAATTGCGCTACTACACAGCGGAATAGCAGCAACGAAGGCTTCGAAGCAGCGTGTGCCACGGACAAATGCTGACCGCGTTTTGGCTACCGTTCATTGCCGCTCATCTGTGCCTGCACCGAGTACGTCTCCTTCGGTACGAAAGCGCAACATTTTTGCTGCACGTTCCCAGTCAGATACTACCGAATCCGTCGAAGAAGCATGTTGGTATCACTGCCATTACGGTGGAAGAGCTAGACGTTGTCGAGCTCCCTGCATTAGACGCGTCCTAAATGCTTCAGGGAAACGAATATCCCGCATACTAGCACGACAAACGTATCATTCAATAACCAAGCGAACCGACTGTTTTGCGTTAAGGATCGACGTTCCTCCATCACATTCCTCATCGATACGGGAACGGAACTCAGCGTCATCCCAGCGACCGCCAACGACAAGCACTCAGAGCCTACGTACAACTTGCGTGCGGCCAACGGTTCTCCCATAGCTTCATTCGGTCAGCGCATGATGAACCTGGACCACAATCTTCGCCGAGACTTTCAGTGGGTCTTCATGGTTGCGTCTGTGCCCTTCGCAATTATCGGTGTCGACTTTCTCCGACATGTTGGGTTGCTTGTTGATGCTGGTCGCCACAGACTTTTAGACGATCGTACTAAACTAGGGGTTGAAGGCCTTCTTACGGACGCCCCGATAATCAGTCCCGTTTTTCGAATCGCCGATGTACCGTCAGATTATGCGAACCTGCTGTCTGAATAACCGCGACTGATACGACCAGCTGCAGAGCTTCCGCTATTCACGACAGAGGTCGCCCATCACATATTCACGCGTGCTCAGCCAGTTAGCGCACGACCAAGACGGCTCACTCCTGACAAACTACGTGCAGCACGAGCTGGATTCGACCATATGCTTCAGCTCGGTATCGTGAGACCGGCTAACAGCCCATGGGCGTCGCCACTGCACATGGTCCCGAAGAAGGTCATGGGGGAATGGCGTCCTTGCGGCGACTATCGAACTTTGAATACAGTTACCACGCCTGATAGCTATCCGATCCCACACATCTTGGATCTCATCGCCAGTCGGGCGGGTAAAAACATCTTCAGCAAAATCGACTTGGTACGCGCATACGACAAAATTCCGGTAGCCGAAACGGAAATCACTAAAACTGCCGTGACGACTCCATTTGGTTTGTTCGAGTTTTTGCGCATGCCATTTGGCCTAAAGAACGCCGCGCAAACTTTTCAGCGCTTCATCGACCAAGTTTGTCGCGGCCTAGACTTCACCTACGCGTATCTGGATGACATTTTAATCGCAAGCTCTTTACGAGAAGAGCACATGCGCTACGTACGAACACTTTTTGATCGTTTATCTCAACACGGGATGACGATCAACGGAGAAAAGTGTTCATTTGGTGTCGATTCAGTCAACTTCCTCGTCCAAAGAATCTCCTCTGCAGGCGTCATGCCACTGCAGGATAAAATTCAAGCCATCATCGACTACCCTGAGCCTCATTCTTTCAAACAGCTCAGGCGTTTTGATGGCCTTGTCAACTTTTACCGACGATTTATACCCAACTGCGCCTCGCTAATGCAACCCCTCACGGACCTTCTCCAAAGTGAAACTCAATAAATACGAATCTACTGCCGCAGCTAGCTCTGCTTTTAAGTCACTGAAAGTGACTATCGCCAACATAGCTTCTATAGCGCATCCTGATCCGGCCGCCCAACTGTCCCTCAGTACTGACGCCTCGGACGTGGCAGTCAGCGCTGTTTTGCAGCAACGATTAGCCAACACGTGGCAGCCCTTAGCGTTTTTCTCTAAACGCCTACAACCTACCGTATCTCGCTATAGCACGTTCGGTAGAAAACTACTAAGCGTATCTCTAGCGATAAGTCACTTTCGACACGTCGTCTTCACCGACCACAAACCCCTGACTTACGTGCTCGGCTAGACTACCGACCGATACTCTCCTAGAGAGTCGTGCCACCTCGATTATATCGCTCAGTTTACGACCGACATACGGCATGTCTCAGGTGTGCACAACGCCGTCGCCGATGCACTTTCTCGCACTCAAGCTATCTCCGCTGACGCCGGCACTGCTATCGACTTGGCAGTCATGGCCACAGCACAACTCAACGATCCTGAGGTTGATCTACTACGCAGGTCTCCCTCATTGGACATATGACCCGTTTCGCTGACACCAGCAGACGGCACTATACTCTGCGATTTATCTCTGGGCACGCCGCGCCCAGTCGTTTCATGAGAGGTTCGGCAGACTGTGTTTGACACGTCGCACGGCTTGTCTCATCCAGGCGTTCGTGCATCGGTTAAACTTGTAACAGCACGATTCGTTTGGCGCAATGTTAATCGGGACATCCGTACTTGGGCAGCTGCTTGCCTTCCGTTTCAACGCGCGAAGGTGCACAAGCACACGAGAAGCCTATTAGGCACATTTCCGACGACAGACGCACGTGTTCATCACGTGCACGTCGACCTCGTAGGTCATCTTCCGCCTTCGAAAGACTATATGTATCTACTGGCCTGTGTCGATAGATCCACTAGGTGACAGAAAGCTATCCCCATATCTAACTGCTCTTCGGAAACAGTTGCGAAAGCTTTTCTGGAGCGCTGGATAGCTCAATACGGCTGTCCCGCCATCGTGACCACCGATCGAGGGTCACATTTCTCGTCAACCTTTGCCACGTTGCTTGAGGATTTAGGTTGTCGCCACGTCCAGACGATAGCATATCATCCGGCCGCTAACCGTATGATGGAGCGTTTCACCGCCAGTTGAAGGCAGCGCTACGTGCGCACGCAGATCCTTCATGGTCTGAAACGCTGCCCCTCGTTCTCCTAGACTTAAGAAACACGGTTAAAACCGATTTCGATGGCACATCAGCGCAGCTAATCTACGGTTGCACGCTGCGGTTGCCCAGACAGCTGGTAGCACCAGCCCCATGTACTTGCACTTTTGACTACGGAGGTTACACTGATCGATTGGCTCACCGGATGCGTGAGTTACGTCCACCCGCTCCTCAATCGCAGAAGACACCAGTGTACGTGCCCGAGAAGCTGTCTACGTCTTCACACGTCCTTCTTCGCGCTGACGGTGTTCGACAGCCTCTTCAATCGCCGTATATAGGACCTTTCAAGGTACTACATCGTGCGAGTAAGGCGTACAATACTGACCGCGGTGGTCGACACGAAATCGCCAAAATCGACCGTTTAAAACCCGCCTTTATGGAAGAAACGACCTTGCCTACTTCGACTACTATTGTTTCGTGCGACATCACAACGCGCCGCACCAGTTTTCCGCATGCTAATGAAGTCCAACCAGACCACGACCACGGTCTACAAGCTTCAATCTTCCCGACATCTCCCGAACATAGTACGCCGCCTCCCACGACCAATCGCCGTGGTCGGGAGGTGCGCAAGCTCGTTCGGTTCTCTAACTATGCACCGTGTAAGTACTTTTAACTTTGTAGATATTGTATATATTTGCCCCATTTTTGGTCGATTAACGTTTTGAAAGAAAAATAAAATATCAAAAACCGAAAAATCTTTCTAAAAAAGTATTCAAAACCCAAAAAAGTTAAAAATGCAGATCATTCGTTCGTTCTTTTTGGCGTTTTCTGCGCATGTTTTTCTATTTTCTCGTCTCTGCGCGCCCCAAACCCTTCCCTTTCATCGACTGGCTCACATGAGGTATGTTTACGATTACCCTGGCGCGAACGCTGGTCGCTGCTCCGCGAGACCAGTGCTGCTCCTCCACGGAACGGTTGTCGTTTCTCCGCGGGACGGGTGTCGCTTTTTTGCGGGACGAAGGTCGCTTCTCCGCGGGACGAGCGTGGCTTCTCCGTGGGACCATGGTCGTTTCTTCGTGGGTCGAGGGTGGTTTTGGCGCGGGGCGGGGTGGAGCGGGGAGAGAGACCACATCCAAGCGTACCGTTTGGCAGCGGCGGAGGTTGAGGTCCTGTCGGCCTTTTTCTGGACTAGCCAGTACTTGTAGGCCGACAAGCCCGCTCCAACGTCTCGCCGAAATACGTCCTGCCCTGCAATCAATAAATAACAAAGTACAAACAGCACAGCGGATTCCGACTGCTGACGAACCCCCACTTGACACAAACGCACGCTCATTTTTACTCGGCACGATTTTGCCTTACGAACCTCTTTTCAACAGTCCTTTTCGAGTTCGAAGGCTCTCTATGTTCAGCCTTCTAGAGGGAAGCTCTGTTGCGCCCTAAAAGATAAATGCTATCTTTCATTTACAATTTAATTGTTGACCGATTGCACATTACTCCTTCTTGTGTTAATCTTCCTTACAACCGGATCGTCACTCGACAGCCTTGGAAGTTCCTGCGCTCACGTGTTCGCGCTTGTGTCGCTTCATCCGTCTGCCAATTCTTGTAGCCCATAGAATACAGTCCGCTGTGTCCGACTCCGATTGCCTTCTGATATCCGCGCTTACTTTCGCGCACCGTCTCGGACTAATGTTAACTAGTCCTACACATTGTTCTGACAATGCACCCTTATCATAGTGGGACATATACAATGCGCAAGTTATTTGTAACCAAATGAGCTCCATCTGTGGTGCATCATCATCATCATCATCATCATCAACAGCAGTATATCAACCATTTGAACTGATGCTTCGCTGCCATACAACCATGAGGACCTATGAAATAAAGAATAAGAAGATGGAGAGAAGGGGGACTTACCTGAAAACCTTAATGCCCTAAGCAAACATTCAGGGTCAAGGCGCCTACACCTTGTGTAGACAACATTCCGTCACAAACAGCTGGCTATCGTGCAAAGATAAGGCGGCATCGGCGAGACAGCTTCCTTGCGGCTTTCACTGCCACGCGTCATAATCAGCCATTACCCCGCAGATAACTCAGCACCAAACACACTTCAAACAGACAATCCGATTAGGAGACGGCAGCAGACGCGCCACTGGTGTCGGTTGCGAACCATGTCCTCTAGTCTCGAGCCAAGCACAAGGTGCGTCACGTGGGCTCCAACCCGGAAGGCGAGACGGACCAACGGCACCCAGTTTGGTCGTCAGTGACTTCATTTCCCGCTGCCAAGTCAACTTCTGTCCACCTCGAGCCTTGCGCCAGCCGACACCTGGTAGACTGAACAAGGCTCTCCTAGGTAAGCTGTGACGAGGCCTGCGTAGCACGTGCCCGAGCCAACGTAACTTATTCAGTGCTATCTGTTGTTCTAGGGAGCTAGCATGATCATCACCACCAAGTACTCGCCTACGCACATCATCGTTGCGGACAAGCTGGTGCCATCCGACACCAGCAATGCTTCGCAAACAACGATGATCAAAGACTTGAAGGCGCCTCAGATCTTCAGACCGAAGGGGCCAAGTCTCACTACCATAGAGCAGAACCGCTTTCACTGTATACACGGCCTTTCAGATGGAGTTTCAAAAGTGGCATCCGTTCATTCATAATCATAATAGTCATTAGACAACTTCATACTATAAGTACTCGATGCATCTTTCTTTACGTACTTTTTAATAAAATGGTACTTTTAGCCAGGGAAGGCGATCGACAGACTACAGCTAGGGTGCTCATTTGTCGTTCTTGTCCGTTTCTGTGAGGCACATATTGTTCGAATTTCTCTTACTTAAGAATAGGTTACGTGTATCCTTACTGTTGCAATAGTGCGAAATCGCGACTTGGGAATAGCTTTCCGATAAAAGCGAGCGATATATGCAACAAACAAAATGCCTACACGGTATAAATGGAGGCTATATTAGAATCACTTTTTATGAGTGAACCAACTTCGTTTCATCTGGACAGCCATAAGTACAAAATTTGATCAATCAGCTCGTTTCAAATTTCTATCGAACGGACATTTTTGGTTCATTGATTTTATTGTTTATTGAGTTGTAGAGAGCAGGAGGGAAATCTCTTGTCAGCCCCATCGATTCCGTATCATACTGGGTTTGATGCATGTCGTTGCAGTACGACGTTCCTTGAGGGATCGTCGCAATTGTAGTGCCAGCCGCAAGATTTCAGCATTCTCAGCGAATGTTTGTCTCTCAGCCGTTTGAAACTTTCCTCGGATGGGGCGTCTGCAATTTCTTCCGGTAGGCTGTTCCAATCATTCACCACTCTAGTGGATAGGGTGACATCCATGCGAATTCTGTCTTCTTTACTTAAACAGTTTCCATGCGTGACCTCGTGTGGTACAGTCAGTGTTGGGCCGGAAGAATTGCCGTAACTCACTCCTTAGTTCCCCTAGGAGGATGCGCCTAGTATATATGAGAGCACCCTCGCGACGGCGGAGCTCGAGGGGGAACAGATTTAGCTGCAGCAGTCGAATGGGGTATGGGTGATCACGAAGCCTCAGAACACCTTTCGATGCGCGTCTCTGAAGCTTTTCCAGCAGAGCGCATTCAAACTTTGAAAACGGATGGCTAGCTGGGAGGCCATATTCTAAGACTGGACGGACGTATAAAGTGAACAAAGGTCGAAATATCTCAGGAGTCATTCGAGCGAATGATCTTCTTAATGCACCTACCAGTCTCCTTCCAGTGGCCACCTTCTTCAATGTGTCCTGCGTCCTCCTAAGATCAGAAGTCAGGATAACCCAGAGATCACTCTCGTGGGTGGTAATTCTGAGGAGAAACCAACCAATGTGGTATGCACCGTACGGTTCAGTGCTACCCATTGGGAGAACAGCGCATTTATCTCAGTTTACTGGCAGTTCCCACTTGATGGACCATTCGTGCAGCTAGTCTAGAGCCCCTTGTAATCTGTCCGCATCCTCAGTGCTGGATACTGTTGACCATAGCTTGAGGGCATCAGCGTAGATTAAGCAGTCGGTTTAAAGTGCAGTAGGCAGATCGTTAACATACAGTTTGAAGAGCTCCGGTCCAAGCACTGATCCTTGGGGAATGCCACTAGTCATAGGCAATGGACTAGAGAGGGTCTGGTTCACTTGTGCGCGCATTGTCCTACCACTTAAGAAATCAGCAATCCAGGAGAGAAGATTTCCTGTAGTGCCAATTCCCTGGAGTTTATGTAGCAGTCGCACGTGTGGAACCTTAACAAAGGCTTTGCTGAAGTCAAATGAATATAAGGTCAACCTGTTTTTTGGCATTTATGGCTTCTGTCCATGTTTCCCTGGCAATGAGTAAGTTAGAGATGCATGAGGGTGCTCTCCGGAAGCCATATTGAGCAGGTGAGAGGAGGTTAAGGTTCGCACAGTGTAGCTGGAAGGAGCATTTGACTATTCGTTCCATGGTTTTGCACACGACTGAGGTCAGACATATTGGTTATTTTGGACACGCCGCTACATGTACACAAGAATATCTGCACCTAACTAAGTGCTGTTACTCCACCAAGTTTAGTTTACTATAACTCATATACACAACTGTCCACGTTGACTAGGTGTAGGTTGATGACATCGAAAGTATACCGAAATATTTGTGTTCTTCTGCTACTGATGAAGTGCAGTCATTACTTTAAGCTAGCGTAAATAAAACATTTCAGTGCTTTTGCTTTTGACAACCTTTTGACAACCTTTTGACAACCGGATAAACGATTAACGGACCAGATACAACTGCTGATAATTCACAAGTAAATTTTGATTTTTCGTAATTCGATAGAGTTGTACAGAAACCTTTCTACTTGCTCTTAAATACAGTATCAGTATCAGTATCAGTTTACATAGCTAAAATATTAGAATTATAATAAGCAAGGTATGTAGAAAATTAAAGGTGGAGCTTATAACCTAGAGGATTGGGTAGACAGACATTTATAAACAAGTTCATTTATTTTCTTTTTGTAGGCACTGCACATATGATATATAACAGGATAAAACTTGGTTATGATTATATATCCGATGTTATTTGTTAAATAAAAGGGAAGTTAACCATTAAGTATATAGTGTTAACCTCAAACTAATTAGTTCAAAACACCTTTACACAAGAACTTATTCCCTACGTTATTAAAGAAATTGACGTACGCATACTATCCTAAGCGGAGCGAGTATATATTTTGGAACTGTGCTTGTAAACGGTTGATCTCGCACAGCTACGGAAAACTGCCAGCAACACGCTCGTATTGAGGGAATGTTAAGTAATTATAAACCGTTCGTTGATAATAACACAAAGTGCATCGAGCTGGTTATACCTTATTGTACGATAGGCATGTACTTGCATATGAAATACATTAACTTTATTTACTAGCATGTATAACTGCAACAGACCTCACACACCAAATAGTATATGATTAAATTCCTGAAAAGTTAAGTGCCGCAAGACTTAAAACATTAGGTTTATGCCTTAAAGTTTTATTTCATTATGCCAATATATTTCGGTTTAGAAACGCTCTCCCTAATTCCTTCTTATGCATGTTAAAGTTGCTCTAAGGTCAACATTTCATCCACTGAACGTTAGTAGGAGGGACAAACAAGCAATTCGGATTGCTTAACTAAGAACCACCGACGAAGCAATTTCAAGTTTAATTTCAATTTCAAGTAAGACTGGAAGGAGTGTAAGAATCCTGTAAGTGTTCCTTTTTGAGAGAGTCGTCCATCCAGGAGTTGAGAGGCGTGCTCCGACTTCTTGACGGGTCTCAAAGGAATACACCCGGAAAAACACCCTGGTCCACCAAGTTAATGCCCACGTTCTTTACATTAGCTGTCCCAGCTATGTCAGTTACGTGAATTAAGTAAGAGAGTAAGAAATAGCGAAGATAAGTTTGTAGGGGAAATCAGTTAAACGAAGAGAATAATACCAATGGCGAGGGAAAGTAAAGAAAATAGAATGGAAGTAGAAGATAGTAATTAGTCAAGGAAAAGGAAAGGGTTCGTGTTGCCACCCAAGAGCGTCTAGTTGACTCCCAAACTACTTAACTGTAGCTTCCTTGACAACATTTTCTGGAAGCAAGTTCCAGCTCTCGATGACGCGACGCGATAACCGTGTCTCCGCCCGAACTCGATCGGAGCGCGGTTTGTCCAGCTTCATACAATGCCCGCGGAGACCAGATAATCTAGCAGGACAAAATAGCCTGTACACATCATGACCAAACTTCCCAGTCAAAATACGGTAGGTTAAGATTAGGTCCCCTCTAATCCTTCGATAGTGCATTGAATGCTTCCCCAAAGTAAGTAAGCGCTCGGGGTACGTTTGCCCTCGTAATCCCTTGACCAACCTAGTGCCGACACGCAACACCCTTTCTAGTGCCATTTTGTCCCGGACAAGTCATGGTGGACAGGCCTGGACGCAATATTCTAGGTGGGGTCGCATAACCCCTGAGAAGTGCTTCACAAACATATTAGCTGTTAGGGTCCTTAAAGAACGACGGATAAACCACAAGATCCGGAACCCTTTACTAGCCGCCTTCTTCCAGTTTTCCTCAGAGTGTAGTGTGGAAAGGTGGAGGGCACCTAGCTAAACCTGCTGAGTAACGTGAGGCAGTTCACTCCCATCGAGTACATAACTTTGGAGGAATCAGTCACACCGATACGCAGCACTGAACACTTTGCCAGGTTTATGGGCATTAACCACAAGACAGACAATTCCCAGAGTCTATCCAGAGCCCGTTGCACAGCAACTGGACCTCCAGGGATATCAACAATATTCCAAAGCTTTAGGCCATTAGCAAATAAGAACGATGGTATCTCAATCTCCCACCGCAACTCATTCACGTAGACTGAGAACAGCAGCTGTCCTAATACAAAGCCCTGCTTCACGCAGCTAAGTACAGCTTGGCGAAGTGAAAGACTGCTTCCCACACGAATACACCGTTTCCGTCCATCCAGAAAAGCTGACACCACTGGACAACGCGAGCAGCTATTCCATACGACCTCAACTTTAATGGAACAATGGTATATGACGGGTAAAAAGCATACACTTAACGACTCCCGCAGGTTGGCAATAGAAATACTAACAGATTGGCAAACCACATAAGTGGATGAAGCAAGGAGCGTCAGTGAGATAAAAGGTAGAAGTATAACAGTTTTAGGGGGATAAAGTGGTTCGACGCAAAACTGGCTAGGAAATTGTTATCGTTGGTGATGTTAGCAAATAAAATGGGGTACTCACCGGTTCGCACAGATTTATGACCGTGAATTTGGGGTATAAATCCAAAGAGGCTGGCCAGCCTAATATATATAAGCGTTTTCTTTCATAAAACAAAG
>CALYDF020005332.1:0-14488 GCA_944474145.2 Dicrocoelium dendriticum | reverse complement strand
CCTGCCCTGTCGACATGCGCATGTGCAAACAAGCGGCGAAGCCAAATTCATCGGCTTCCATTTGGAGCCCTCGATCAACTCTTAGGTTAGCATGTCATAACGTACGTACATTGATACAAATCGGTCCACAGGCGGCACTTGCCCAAACATTAGAGACCCTCTCGATCGATATATGCTGCTTATTGGAGACGCGCCTGCAAGACTCGAGCGCTGTACTCACTTTGCGATCCCCTTCAGGTGACACCAGCAGCACTTTCTCATCGCGCCTATCCGGTGACCATGCAGTTTTGAGCGCTGGCCAAGCCGTCCTTGGAATCGTTCTGAGTCCCCGGGACTGAAGCAGCTCTGGTTGTTTGGATTCCAATCAGTAGTCGGACGTGTGTGGACCGATTGTCTGCCTCGATCGCATCTTCGAAGTCGTGCGGCATTAACAGGTGTCCACCATTCATCATCGCTGTCTATGCACCCATAAACTCTAGCGATGATACGGTAAAATACGACTTATATCGCCAATTGCACGAGCTCCTTCGCTACAGAAGAAGCTCGGACACTGTTGTGCCGGCTGGGGATCTGAACCCTCAAGTTGAACATTATCCACTGATGAATTGCATCTGGGCGGCCAAGACAGTGTAGGCTGCCGTAATGATAACGGTGAGCGGTTACATCATTTGTTTGAAGATGCTCTCTTATTTCTTGCGAGCACTAATTTCTGACACAGCACCCGCCGGAGGGTGTCTTGGCGCCCAGCAGCCCGGAATCAGCTATGGACGCAACTCCATGTCATTACTGCGTCCAGAACTGTCGCTCGATTTGGAGCGCAGGTGTGGACAACGACCATGCACTTATATGAGCTGACCCGCGGATGCGCTTTGGCGGACGCCCAAGGCGAACTTTTGAGCGCATTGCCACCAACCAGCTGGCGAAACCAGCTGCTCTGAATGCCTTTCAAACTACGCTGTCATGCAAGGTGAGTAAACACTCACTGGATGCAGTAGAAGTTAACTTGTCTCAGGTTCGCCAGAGCTTATCAACAGCAGGAAACTCCTCATATGCTAAGTCTAATCGTCAGCATGGACATTGCGTCTCTTCGCAGTCTCTGGAACTTATCCATGCTCGCCAGTATATTCCGGCTGCAAGCAAGCACATTGAAACACGCAAGGAGCTCCGGGCAAAACTTCGTGCTAGCCTGAAGAGAGACCGCGAATCCTGGTGGTCTCATCGTGCTTTAGAGATGGAAATGGCCGCTGCCGTTGGTAACCGTCGTAAGTTATTCCGGCTGATACGCGAAATAGGCAGCAGAAAACCTGATGAACGTGAAAATATACGTGACGAGAGTGGCCAGCCTATCCACAACTTGTCAAAACGCATGGAAATTTAGGCTGAGCTATTTGAAAAGCAAGTTATTCGGTCGGAGTTGTTAGTTTTCTTGCCGGCCACTGATCGCCCTTCTCCCTGGGCTGTCCCGTTGGATCCACGCTCTTGCTCAGTAGTCGAACGTGTGATCGCACAGTTATAAATAAATAAAAAATAAATAAGTATATTTCTAGACCGGCTAGAGGCTGCACCCCTAAGGGTTCATATCAATCTTTACATTAATCCGATGCTCGTGCATGGAGGTAGGCAAAATACTAGTATATGTTCCTCGTTGGCAGTTACATATGCATTGGTATTGTTCGGTGTACAGCTGCTTGGGTCGCAGGCGCCCATTTTGAAAATTTTCTGGTTCCTACGGGCAATATGGAGCTTCTTGTTCGTTTGTTGTGAAAGCTGCGCAGAGGTATGATTGTGCAGTTTTTCTTTGGAACAGGATCCAATTCACCACAACTTCACTTTAAATTCATTAGACTTTTGTGGGCCCGCTCAGTCACCACAATTGTTGGTGCACACATGGAAGAAATGAGAGTGGCGGAATTATGAAGGATACGGGGAGATAAAAAAATAATTTCGATGAATGCGGATGAAAATAAAAAGGATTTGTTAAGAGACATACTAAGGCGGCTTGCTTCACTAGAAAAATACAGATTAACAAAAAATATATTCAAACTTTTCTTGCGCTGATACTGCTCTCTGGCGCAAAATTTCAACCGGAGTAACTGTCCGGAAAAATACCTATTCTAAGGCTAGACTACTGTGTAAGGTAGCACGAAAATAAGCTGCTCAGGACAAGTTTTAACCGCTGATTACGATGAAATTAAAAACAATTCAATACGTGCAGTAGTTTGCGAGTTATTCACAATTGAATTATGGTCTACGAATAAGGCCATTATTTTTTCGCTAAAAATGGCTTATGGCTTCGTAAGCAGATAGTAGAAAAAGAAAATAAATTGTAAAAAGCAGCGCAGCGGTATATGTTCTAAATAAGCATAGCTATCCAGAAATGCTCTAATTAGCCCGTAATACCCTGCAACCACTAGAGACTGCGTAGGTGTCCGAAAAGTACACTTTGCAAGCATACATGGCAAATATACGCAAATAAGGTATAATTTTGCGCGAATACGCTAAAAATCCAGTAAGAAATATTATGCCGACATGGTAATCCAGGAGAGCTTATAATTAACCCACGGTTATAAGACCGAAGCATACCATTTTCAGTGGATACTGAGCCACATAAACAACTAGGAATATAGAGTTTAGTATTTTTTAAGCCTCTAAATGTTTCTGAAGCTTATATCAAGGCCGCATGAGCCAGGTCTACCTGAGTAACACAGGAGACCTTTCGGATCAGTTGACACCTTTCGGCCTAGAAAATACACATTACTTAGCTCAACATCGCAAGTGTTATCCCTTAGCGCCGATTTTCTATATTCATAAGGCTATGCCTCCAACATCCTTGAGCTAGAGAAGCCTGGCACTATTAATAAAGAAATGAGTATGGGAAAATTTAGTAAAATTTAGCAAATTGCTTTGGGACGTGAAATCCACTGTGAAGTTAAATAAAGCGGCAGGACCAGATGTTCTACCTCCAGTCCTCTTTAAATTCGGGGGACCTGCTTTTGTGGATGATTTATACCGGTTACTAGTGAAACTGTGGGAGCAGGAAGCTGTCCCAACTGACTGGAGCCGCTCCGTCATAGTCCCAATTTTCAAGGGAGGCTCACGATCGGAACACGGCAACCATAGAGGAATCAGTCTGATCTCCAGCGCCACCAATAAGCTTGCCTCTGTCATCCTTCACAGACTGGATGCCACTTGTGAACGCAAGATTCGTGAAGAGCAAACCGGAGTTCGTCGAGGTCGTGGCTGCATTCACCACATCTTCACTTTGTGTCAGTTGTTGGAGCCCCACCACATATATTGGCGGCCCACCGTTGTAGTGGTGCTTTCGGTTCGGTGGATAAATGTGCACTTTGGGACTGGATACCAAGGAAAGGTGTACCTCAGAAATGTGTAAATGTTATCCAGGCATTATACGCACGTAGCTCAGGCAGAGTGAGGGTTTTCGGCAATCTGCTGTCGCACTTTAACATCACCAGCTGTGTAAGACAAGGATGCCCGTTGTCACCTTTCCTCTTCAACTTCGCTATTGAAGAAATCATGGAACTCGCGTACACTGGGCACGACTTAGAAGGTGTGAACCTGTTCCCAGGAGAACGAGTTCTTGACTTAAAGTAAGCTGACGATATTGCCCTAATCTGTGACAGTTCCCAGACGCGCCAAGCGGCACTGGCTAAATTGCCGCTAGCTGTCAGCCGCTTTGGGATTTGTGTTGCACATCGAGGTGAAAAGCTTTACTCCAAGGTTGACCAGGACCGCCTCGTTCTCTGACCCCTGTTGAGGATCATCTAGAAGTCGTTCAAACATCAACTACCTGGAAAAGTTGAATATGCGCCTGTGGCATTGAAGATGAGATCAAAAACCGTATAGCAAAAGCTAGAGACGATTTGTTAATCTTCGCCACTTATGGCGCCTGCGCGAAAAATCGTCCCCAAGGACTCCATATATATATATATATGCTCCCCAAGCTTAGTCTCTACCCTAGGCCAAATTACAACTAACGGCATTCATGCTACCCGTTTGTGGGGTGGATGCAAGGATAACAAACTGACGTCTAATAGCCACGCGCGACTTCAAAGCTTTGAACGCGTCTGCCAGTCGAACGGCACACATCCGTCTACTGATTGGGAGGCAACTCTAGATGCCAAATGGTATCCACCTACAATGAACCATTACGCATGTCGTCCGCATCATTGCAGTCAAGTGCGTCGCATATATACACCTGGCTTTCAGACCGCCAGTTGACATGCCCCGCCCGCATTCTTTGTTTTCTGGTGCAATCCTGTCGCGGAATGCGTGCTGCCCTTCTTTTCACGGGATACAAGTCATTCCTCAGTGTTCAAGCTTTGTGGGTTACGAGCGATTTACACGCTCACTCGAAAGGTCGGGAATATTGGTGAATGGTTTGAACGTCATAAAACATTACTGCATTGTGCTCCTGCACTTCGATTAGCCAATTCCGTCAAACATTGGTTATCGTGTGACACTTTACTATGTCTTTCTAAAACCCCCTGTAGTTGGCGCACATTGGTGACTACCATCATCTTGCATACACCATTGCAGTAATCCTGCCTCACCTGTACACAGCCTACGTCAGACGAGGTGAAGTACATCTTCCGACTGTCGGCAAACCAGCGGAGAGCAACAGTGGTGTGTGGCAGCAAGAGAAACCACTTCATTTCGGAAAGCAAATACAAGTGGGATTGTCTGCTCAGAAGGTACGCACCTGCGCTCTATTTTCTGCTATGTTTCACCCGTCCATATACACAAGTCACAGGTTGCCAGGTGGCACGGCCATACTAGGTGAGCATGTGTTTCACACTGAATCCAACGGCTTTCCGATTTCTAGATACTCATCTCCTACACATATATATCGTGAAAGATCCAGGCTGACTGCCTTGATGTGCACAACCTCGGTACCTCTTGAATCTGTAAGTCAACCTTGCGTTACATCTATGCATATTGGTTTCCTGTGTTTTGTGGCACAATTTCCAATACACCGTTCCTCAGTGCTTGCGCGTTGTGGGTCAAGAGCACAGAAACCGCTCCCCATAATGACGTGAATAGTTGGAATCGGTACAAACGTCCGCCTTGAATTTCATGGCATGTTTCCCTTTCATTAACATGTTGCAGTGATTATGCCATATTTCATTGATTATGCAGCGATAGGGATGTCAAACATTTACATACCATGCCCCGAAAAATGAAATTATGTTTGACCCGCGTAAACCTTGTACCAATGACATTGATAAAACCCATTCCATGCATGCTTCTTGAAACACTACTTTAGCGAATGTTAATGGCTTCGCTCGTAGCGATACTGTCGTCCACTATGGGAGGTACATGAACTTAATCACTACTTCTGGTGGAGGTGCGCCGTGTATATAGCGCATAATTTGCCAGTGGCCATTTTGATGCCACTGGTTTAGGACCTATATAGGTCCGTCAGGAAAGCATGTGAAGCCAACAGCTGCTACTTCCATGGTAGCGACGCTGATGCAGCTGCCAAAGGACTTATATGGGCACAGTAAACAACGATCACGGAGGCCTGTGAACTTCGATGTATGTTTTATCAGCGGCGGTACTGATGACACCGCTGTGCCGCCAACCTGGGGTCAATAAACGCCGGTCGTGAACGTCTGTGGAGCCAACAATATCAGCTACGCTAGTCGCCATAATGAAACAGATACTATGGGGCAAACACAGGTTAACTACGAATACGTTTTGAAGGCATACGGAGCCAATATTTACAGGTTATCTCGTGGTAATATTGAGATCATTGTCTTGGTACGTATATGGACTACGTAACCACCGTTCATGGAGGCTTGTAGAGCTACCGACAATCTTGATGTATCTCTGTTGGACATACATAGGCTTAGGCTATTGAAGCCAACATGGATACCGGTTAATTTGTGAGCATGCTGCCCCTGTTATGGGACCTATAATAATTCTCCGTGCACTGATCATGCAGGCGAGGCAACCAAGGGAGTCTCCTTTAGTGTCGACACTAATGACACATCTGTGGCAGTTACATAGGCTCGCTAAGCACCCATCATGTTGGCATGAATATCCAACTATACAGCACCATGTCGCCCGCTACTTGCAACGTGCCGCGTCCCTGCACTTCATTCATGGGTGCTCCAGCAAATGACCACATGGGGGAAATGTAAGTGTGCATCGAAGTGATTCACGTCTGTTTCGAAGTACATTGTCTACGGCGCCTCTTGCGCACCATCCTGCCAGCATGCCACACGCCGTTATTCGTCTACCGCACCGCAGTGCCACCCATGTTTACAGGTGAGTGGTGCTGCTCCAATCAATTACTTTTCAGATTAACGATGCTCGCCCATAGTTCCGTGCTTTACAGCCCACTAGGCATATAGCATAAGCGGTACTCAGGTATCACAACTGCCCGCCACGACGTTCGCATGCCCCTGGTTAGTCCGCACTGTTAACTGCCTCCGCTTTCCAATTACTTCGTGAACGACCCGACGGCCCTTTTCAGGGCCACACTATGTCCTATAGCCTTATGGTGCATACTAACAAGCCAGTAGTGTCCACACAAATGCTTACATGCGCCGCACCACATGACCGCTAGTTCAGTGGATGGGTTCGTAATCGTAGACCACATTCACTAACGCACTAGTGCACTTCCCGTTCCTTAGCATAGCACTTTTATGACGTGACCGAAAACCACCAAACATTTTTCAGTATTGCTGCTTTGCGGATTCTGAGCACTTTTAACCCTCCGAACTCAGACGACGGTAGTCGCATATGGTTCGAAGGTCTGTTCTCACACCAAAGAAAAACAGTCCTAATAACACATAAGTCTCGATTTGCTGTGGACGTTGTTAGTCATGTGCAACCCATCCAATTCCATTCCACAGAGCATCGCCAACGGGAAATTAATAAGTGCTCGCCTGATCTCTTCGGTAAGTTGCCCGTTGTGTTGCAAGCGCTCCATTTTCGCATAATAAGAATTCACCACACGGCGTGCATGCGTGTACTACTACGCCAAGCAATGCTATATGGATCATAAGCTCCGTTAAACAATGGCCGTACATTGTCCTACAAATTATTACGCATAAATTATTCCGTGTTCTTCTACTGTGGCACGGTAAGCAGATTGCTGCTTATGTAATATAAATGTTTACTTACCGACTCGAAGTCAGTACCCATGGCTGCATTGCAGTTGGCAAGTGGATGCGGCAACACTTATGCCGATGACCTATTATTATGCCGCATGCTGGTTACCAGTGCTGATATTCAACGGACGAAAGATTCCTCCCTACATAGGGGATGCCCGCATTTACCGATTGACGATTGCGTTATCACATTTCCTAATTTAATTCACCCTTGTAAACATCCATATACATTCCATTAATAAAGCACGTCTAAATATATGGACATGTGTTAGCATGGTTTTCATATAAAAATATGGATATTTCAGGTGGTGGGTTTGCAAGTTCATCCAACTGCTTTGATTTCTCATCTAAAAGACTACCAGTACTCTATTCTGTAAACTTGCACACGTCGCCTGAAGCAACAGTAGTTAATTTCGATAACACTTTCGTGTTTGTGGCCTTTCCGTAAAATATCCTTCCTGAACTCTAGAAGTTATCGAGGACTCGTTCGTAATCCTTTTTTATGCGCTCATTTAGTTAATAGTTATGTCTCCGTATCTGTATGCAGTATCCTACTTAGTTCATTAAAGTGATTGGCTATTGCTTGATATCCCCGGTGTGGCTGCGCTTGATGTGCTTGTTGACAAGGAGCCTACCTGTCTATTATCCACTACCTCGTCCACACTGGCACCAAGAGGCAGTTGATCCTTGCTGGCGGGGACGGGGTGCGCGGTCTTTGTAGCCGCGTTAGGATCAAAGTGCCGTCCCATGCACTCAGGTTGGAGCCGAATAAGGTCCAGCCACCGCATTGTGTGCGCTTGATTCCCAAATACAGCGTGCTTGTGTTTGCCTGTGAAGGAGTGTGGGCCGGCTCTAGTGATGAAACGTGTCTACAATCAACGTGCCTCCCGGTCTTATTCCTTCGTGTTTACACTGGAGATGGGATGTGTGGATGGAGCTGTGGGTGGTGCAGCGCAAGCCAACCTTGGCTCCTCTGTAGACACAGGCTTCCTGTGGCTGACCACAGTGACAGGCAAATCTGAAACCGGATGCCGTCAAACATATATATTTATATATATTGGAATTTTGTCTAAGATTATGTAGGTATGTATATATCATTTTGTTCTTTTTTACTCATTTATACTGTCATATAAAAATATAGTATAATTAAATGAATATATGAGTATATATTTCTTTCGGATGATATATATCCATACTATCTGGGATATTTGGTATTTAATTTTTAACTGCCGTTTTACATCCTCAAATATACCCCTACGTTTATGCATTATATACCCTGCTATTTCTATTCATCATTAAGTATCTACCGCCACTGCGCAGTATGCGTACTGAATGGCCGGCACCTTACTAATTCGGAATTAATTCCGCGTCTATACTGTGAAAACAATTCAACACAGTGCACAACGGTATACTTCTTATGAGGTAACATTAAGCTTGTCAACTTTCTAGCAACTAATTTATGCCGATCATTATGTAGTTCTGTGTACTTCTTATATGGATTTACAGGTTACCCCATTTCATTTCATACTTCAAAATAACATGGCATCTCCATCTCCTTCACCGGTTACCATTCGACAACACTACCATTTCCGTTTTATTTTTCTGCATGCTTTCATTTATTTCACTTTGCGAATTCCCTGATTTCTTCGTTGCAGCAAATGTGCTTTTAACAGAATTCATCACTAACCTACAAGCACAGCACACCCTGCGAGGTGTGCCTGAATTATACATTTCCTACGACGTTCCAGCAAAAGTTCATTCCTAGAATACTTGAAATAAGCTCACGTACATTAGACGACTAACGTTTCACCGTTTAACAAGCCCTTGAAATAGCAGTACTTCGCTGCAATCACTCAGTTTGGAAGTTTGAGGGACAAGTTATCATGGTTACAGTAAACTACTTTACCGCAAAACTTACGTTAAGGTAACACCTTATAAACGTACGCAGTGCGTTCAATGTTATTATTGAAACCTCAATAATTAATTCCTAAGTCTCGCGATTACCTCCGAGATGCCTGCTGTTCCATTTCATCTTAGCCCGTACCAAAATTTTCGCCATTGGTTAGAGCTTAGCTCCCACGCACGACATTTAACCAGTTGACTCCCTAAAGCGACTCTCTCGTGTGATAAACTATGCCCGCTGAGGAGCAGCGAACATGGACTACTTCTGCTTATGAGGCAAGTGAACGGTAACAGCAACATGATTTCAGTAATTACCTGGTAATTATGTTTCATTATCTATTCACATTCGAAAAATATGCTACTTGACACATTAAAAACATTTGGAACTATAACTCCTAGCACACACCCCGTTGCGTGGTAACCGGTCAAAACTATCGTCCAACACCTTCTTTATACCTCGGTGAATCATTTTAGAATACCACCAATTTCGTTTTTCACACTTTAAGACCGCATAATGCTCCAACTTCCCAGATCTACATTATTTACCAACGCCTTACAAGCAGGATTTACATATACTTTATTGCTTCCCCATGCTTTCCGCAGTTACGTTCTCAGTATCCCAAACAGCAGTAAGCCATGCTGGCCAATCTATAGGTTTACCAATTCAATATTTTCCCGTCACATGTGATTTATCTTTGGCATTCCACTTAAACCCTCATTTCGTTATTAAACAAACAAAGCACACCATCAAAAGCCAACAGATTTCATGTACGCATTGAGTACGTTTAGTTACTTAATCCACCGTAATATTTCATCTTTCTTGCGGATATCAACCACGTACATCGAAATCTGCTCGCCGGAATTCTGATCAATGGAATGAGAAGATGGAGTATAATGATAGCGCTTTTCGTTTCCTTTTAATCGCGTCACAAAACCTCACTTATGATCATAATTTCCACACTTAACCACTACACAGTATTATGCAGCATATTTATCCGCATACATTTCAAATTACGAGTGTAATCAAATTTCGACACCCGGTTAAATATAGCTTTGTCCGATTGCAACCTATGGTTGATTCAACGCATTCTGTATACAAACGCGTGAAATATGGAGTTCAAATATGCATTTCCCAAGCAGTTGCATTGTGAACCTTATTAAGCTAGTAATATGTTACACTACACACTGCATTATAACAGTTCACAAATTATTCAGCCTGCTTTTCTTAACACGCATCATGGGCATCACAAATAACCGCATTTTAATCTCTAGTACCAATTCTCATGTCGTCAACCTAAACTTCAGCCCATATTACATCCTTCAACACTTTATAATAAGTTTTAAGAACCCTAAAACATGGCGTTGGTTCCCTGTCTTGGATTTATCATGGTTTCCTTTCATAATATGTTCTATTTCAGAAAACAGCACCAATTATTCACTCAGCCAGCATGGCTGTCATGGCAACGAACGGTTCGTGCTTCGTGACTATATACTTTGGTCGCTCATTTTAATACATATATGCTTTAACTTTTACCAGCACACAAAGGCGTTATTGTTCACCTAATCGTAATGGCTTTTCCATGTTTACAGGCAAAACTGTTCATTCCACTCCTCTTCTTCGCCCATGTCGGATGTACCCATGGGCTGATATTTATTATTCCTTGGATCGACCGTTGTGCAGCAGTTCCCCGAGAACGAGCGAGCGGGACCGAAACAGCGCGGCATGTGAAGAGCGTGGTACAAGGCAAGCACGTATATAAACATCGAGGTTACAAGCAACAGGTAATGGGTTTGGCTTTTGATGCCCTTCATTCATTGTGCGTTCGCTCCGAGAAGCCCTGCAAAACAAGCAAAGGAGACATTAGTAATGGCAGTCAAATTAAACAATAAATTTCGGTTTCAACTGCACTACCGAACCAGGATTCTAAGTTTGCCCTAGGCGTCGTAAACTCTTCGGCTTTACACTCCGACGACAACTGGAAGAAGGTCGCAAGCAGAGGTTTCTGCATGCTGTGGTTAATACGACATTCGCGGATTCTTGACGGCAAGCACCTTTACGAGACTGTTCTCGGCTTCCCTGCAGCCTCATCTAGAATACTGCGTCCAGGCTTGTCCTCCCTGCCTCGTCCGGGAAAAATGGAGCTAGAGAGAGTTTTACGTGGGGATACTAGGCTACTCGAGGGATTACGGGGACGGACGTACCCCGAGCGTCTATTTAGTTTGGGAGTGCATTCAATGCACTACCGAAGGCTTAAAGGAGACCTAATCTTAAACTACCTTAGCTTAACTTGGAAGGTTGGTCCAGACTTATCTGAGCTGTTCATTCCCGCTAGCTTCTCTGTTCTACGCCGTCACTGTTGAAGCTAGACAAGCCGTGGTCCGCTCGGATTAGGGCGGAAATACGGCTGTCACGCCGAGTCATCGAGCGTTGGGACATGCTCACGGAAAGTGTTACCAGGGAAGCTACGCTTAAGGGGTTTGAGCAGCACCTTGACGCTCTTGGGTGGCAACAAGAAACCCTCCCGGTTTCCTGAGTACCTCGCATCTTCGTACTTCGATTTTCTTTCGTCTAGTTTGCTTCACGCATCGGTATTATTTTCTTATTTAAAGTGCACCTCCTTATTCATTACCTTCGCTTTCGCTTCCTATCCTTTGCTTACTTCAAGTGACTGCCACTGCAGGGACTGCTAGGGCAGGATACGTGGGCAGTATCTGGTTGGCCAGTGTGCGATACGGGTGGCCCGTTTTAGATCCATCAATAACTGAGCATTTCAGCAATTCCTGGCTCAAACGGTCCACTCAAAATGGAACATTCACTGGATTCTCCTATCGTTCCAGCCCAGCTGATCTTGAACTTGAACCAGTTAGGCCCATACGCTAGTGAGGGTTGTATGGCACTCTAGGCCAAAAGTTGGTTAGGTTGAGTGTGATGGTAAACATGTATGAATGGCAGATGTACTTGGCACACACGTCTATATGATGATATAAATAGACAGCAAATTTAACTGCTACGTTATTGTTCATTTGGATAACAATAGACAATGAACCGCTGTGTCTCCACCTCAGAAGCAGTCATCATGGCGGTTGAGGTGGTTATGTTTAAGTGTTTGTTGCGTGGAGAATGCATCGTTAGAAGTCTGCATTTGGTCTTTTCCCGGCAAACAATGGAGGGGTTCACACGAGTCCTAAATGAAATGTGGTTGGCCATGTTCCCCATTTCCTTGTGCATACGCATTTCAGCCTCGAACTACATGCAGGAAGCGTAAGCAATGACGTGGAAGTGCAGTGACCATATTGCTATCCTTCCTTTTTGTAGTGTAAACGCAACATTCCATTATCACGTCGATGTGCTGGGAGCTTTTCTCGCTTAATGACACAGGAAAGGGAGCCCTGGATGAGCTAAAGCGTCTTTTGTCCTTGGATCATCTGTCCAGACCTTTGTGGCTGCTGAAGACTTGGATGTTTACTCGTTTTTCACCAGTTGACGTTAATCAGCTGTCGCCGCTGACGCGCCATTAATCATTTGTGAAAGGCGCATTTACTTTGACTTCTTGTCAGTTGATCACTTCGGTGTAACTTGCCTGCGTTCGGATAGAAAGGTTGAAGGATGGCGACTTTGGCTAAGGCTTCGCTGCTGGCCTTAAACGCGTTGGCAGCAGCAGTAGCAGTTAGTTTCACCTGACCGTGTTTGCGTCCAAGAAGTAGGTCTGTTAGTGGACTTGGTAACTTGGCACAGTGTGGAAGAAAAAGTTGATCATACTTGCGCATGTCGTTGCAACGGCGAATAACGGCTGACGTGGTCAGGTCCGGAACGTCATTCATAACGCGGACGCTGTCGTCTAAAACCCGTGTGCCATACTCATCAGTATGTTGGCCAATCGACCCAACGGAAGGCAGCTAAATACGCAGGTGTCGCAGTTGACCGTGCTTCTATTAGCGGCCAGCCTACCAAAAAGATTGTTGACATGTTCTGCGTGCTGTTCCTTAGAAGCGCTTGCAACGAAACATGGTCAAGGTATGGATAGACAAAATCTAGACCCCTACTGACTGAATCGATAAATGTTTAAAAGTTTGGGTGCGTTGCGAGGACTGTATGGCATGCGCAAAAGTTCAAAGAGCCCAAACGGCGTGATAACCGCCGTCTTCGTTATGTCTGCCTCAACGACGAGAAGCTGATGATAAGCGCAAAGCAGATCGATTTCCCAAAACAGGCAGGTACCGCGCAAGCAAGCCGTGATGTCCTGAATGTGATGTACAGGATAATAGTCAAGTAAAGTAATGTTACTGAGCGGGCCGTAATCACCACTTGGACTCCAGTCTTTTGACTGTTTGAGCATCATATGGAGCGGCGACGCCTACGGGCTTTTAGACGGACGAACGATGCCCACTTCAAGTATGTGCACGAATTCTGCGTGAGCAATTTTTAGTTTGTAAGAAGGCATTCGCCTAGCTTTGGCAAAAACGGGCGGCTGTTTGGTAACTTGGTGATGTTTTGCAGCACCAGTGGCGGATAGCAACAGTGCAATTGCACGGAAGACCTGCGGGAACTTGATACAAATATCAAACCGATAGGTGAGCTGGATAGGTTAGAGTATAAGAACTGATTGACTCAATCGGTCAAAGTAGCCTTAACTGCCAGATTTGTTTGACGGTCGATCAGACGACGTTGCCTGGCGTCAACAAGCAAACCGGAGTGTTGCAGAACGTCAAGTCCAAGGTTTGGCGTCTGGCTATCTGCGACGGGAAAAATCCTTTAAAAGAATGTCATTGGTTTAACTTAAACGTGCGCGAGCGTTGACTATACGTGTAAATGATGGTTCCGTTTGCTGCAAGCAATGAAATAGTTGCCTTTTTAATAAAATCATTAGAAACACGTAGGATAACGCCGACTTCTGCGCCGGTGGCAACAAATAGCATACTGTCGTACTGCGATCGATGACGCGAAAAGGTCGACAGCCACCACATCCGTTGTCCTATTTGCCGGCCGGCCTGTTTCGCTGCGTGTTGCACTTGAAGTAACAGGGCGGGCGACACGATCTGACCTGATGACCAAATCGCTCGTGGTACCAACAATAGCTTGACCTAGGGGAGATTTCGAACGTAATCTAGGACAAGTACGACTACTGAAACAATTTCGGCGGTTGGATCTGAAGTATGTTAGGTTCTCTAGTCGGTTGGTAAGTGCCGCTACTTGCGCTCTTAGTTCTGCTTCCTCCGTGCTTAACTAGACTGAAGCTGAGATACTTGGGTGTTGGATTCCCCAACTATGGTCGGCAGTGTCGGCAAACTGAGAAAGAGGTGTGGCACTAGCATACGGACTTATGTATATCACTTAACAGGCGAAGGTGCCACATCTCTTTAAGGTAAGACTAGCCAACAGAGACAGGGTTAGCTAGAACCAGCAGCTTATGCAGCAACTGAGAAAGTTTGCGATCACCTAGCTAGGT
>CALYDF020005331.1:0-14467 GCA_944474145.2 Dicrocoelium dendriticum | reverse complement strand
ATTTTGGTTTCATTGGAATGGTGAAAACGAGATATGTTGTTCTCTTGTAAATGTTGATTGAGTTAAATCAATAAAGTGAAGTATCATATGGACTTTCCTAATTGGTAAAAAGCAATCATCAATACTTCATCATTTATTTTTGCCAGAGTCTGAAGGCGTCGAATTATGTACTCGTAACGTCCTTAAATTTTTGTAATATATATAATGTCCCCTGTACAGAAAATTACAAGCATGAATTTAGTAGTTCATGATGAGGCTGTGGGCAAGTTGTCATATTAACGCGGGCCGCACTTTAACCCCGGGCCGGATTTTGGACATCCCTGGTGGATGCTGTTCATGATAACTACATGGTACTACAAATCCCGTACATGTCAACTATCTCTACCACCTCTGAAATTGGATGCAGTCAAAGCGTCACTTTGCCAAACTATCATTGATTTTTCCAGCTAATCTTCCAGTACGCCTTCTTATGGAGACATATTCCTTTATTTTGAAGCAGCAGATTAATAGGTTTACGAGTGAGGTACAGCGAGTTATTTTTAGTATGAGAGGAACGCATGCCTTCAGCTAAATGACAGCTACTGTTATGTGGTAGTTAGTTCGTATCATACTTGTGGAACTGAGACTTCGCGGGGATTCATATGGTTACTGTCATTCTGAAAGAGGGCAATTCGTAGTCTGTGCATTATTTACGTATTTGCTGGACACCTGAGCACAGCCAGGCCATAAGCATCCAGAGAGTTCAGTAGATAGGAAAGACAATCCACACAGAGCATCAGGAGTGATAGCGCTCGCTATGCAACAGATAGCTCAGTGTATATATCGTTGAATTAATACACGTTTATACATCTCAACAATGTTGATGTGGAGAGAAAATCACATTGAACATTTGGCTTCTTTTCTACCGATGTGATAAACATTTATTCATAAGCGGAAACAATGGAACATCGATGTGTTGCGTGTAAAAAAGCAATACTTAACAAGTCGCGTGGGATGCAGATTATGACAAAAGTAAAAAGTCCTGATAAAGTGAGAAGCTTTTCGGTGGACTCACCAAAGGTTTATCTAGAGAAGCAAAGATGTTCGCGTATTAAAATTATAAATTTATAAATCCCTTGTTTTGGAGTTTGGAAACACATCGTTTGATTGGGTTTTTTAACCCCCTGCCTAACAAGTTATAAAATGAAATGCAAATGATACAAGGCTTTGTCAAGTCTGTTTTGAAGATCGCTACGTTGTGGGCAAAAGGTTCCACGACTGAAACTCTTGGAGGTAAATAGTTTGTACGGCATTCAAGCGCGCTATACTGCATTGTCAGTTTCAGAAGATAGCCTATTAGGTTAGTGCTGTGGTTCATTTGCAGCAGCGGGTGGCAAATGTGGTTTGGGTTCTTCAGAATATGCTAAACCATTATGAGAACTCCCCCCTTAAACGGCGATACTGACTGCTATATATTCTTAGAGACTTCACTCTAAGCTGTAAGGGCAGATGAAAGTGGTTCTTGACAATCTTGGTTGCCGTTTGTTAAAAAGTCGCGAGACCAGCAACTATCTGTTTCTGCTAAGATTGGACGGCGTACTCCACGTTCAGTCACACGTAAACGTTCAGCATTTGAGGGAAGATTGACGGATCAAACCGACCGAACCCAATGCGACGAAGGCCAAATTGCTGCTTACTGGTTCTCAATGCCTTCTCTGCTTGTTTTGAGCATCATAGATCTTCCTTTCCTGTAGACGTAGGTCACGCTCTTAAGAGGTGTTCTGCAAGATGTGGTCTCCAAGCATGTAAAGGCTCACTGGCTGGTGAAGCAGATGGATCACTTTGCACTTAGCTGTGTTCAACTGAAGTAGATTTCTCGTTGACCATTCATATGGGCAATGTAGCTCATGTCGGCGTAGGTCGTGAGCTTATTGTTATTAATCGCCCGACATACCTTGACATCATCAGGTGAAAAGCAGGAAATTTTGTGAACTAACTCTTCCCAGTTTTTTGATTGACACAAGGAATAGGCGCCTTCACATTGTCGAACCATGTATGACACCAATTTCTACCTCATTCTGGTTACAGCATGATTCACTAACACGCATTTGAAGCCATTGTTGGTGAAGAAAGTTGCCAACACAACCAAGAGCAGAATCTCCGATTCCGTAGCTCTGTAGACTGTGAAGTAGGATCGGTGATCCAGGCGGTCGAAATCAGTGGACAAGTCCAGATAGATGACGTTAACTCCGACCCCAACATCAGTCACTTCCGTCCAACTACCTGTGACATCTGCAGGCTGGTAGCACCTAATCCGGTGTTGACGGAAGCCATGATGCGCCGGTGTCAAGACGTTGCATTTTTCCTGGTAATTCATTAGAGTCTCAGCGACAACCGCTTCCATTATCTTCGCAAGCACAGGGAGGAGAGTCACTATTCGATAGTTTGCAGGATTTGAACGGCAACCACATTTAAAAATTCAGGTTATAATGCCCCGCTACTACATAGGGGAACTTTCTGTTCATGGAGGCATGTTCGAATGAAAAATGAAAAGTATTCAGCTAGTTTGGTGGCCGCAGCCTTCAGTACTATTAGGCGGCTGTTTTCTGCCGCCGGAGAGCTATGACCACGCAAAATTACTGGGTTGTACATTGCACATTTAACCATGCAGCCCGTACTGTACTTGATGTTATGTGAGAAGTGGAGGCTGCGAGTTCCAAAACTGGGGCGTATTGTAGCCGCAGGGCATTGGGTGCTTCTTCGGCGCTTTGTACTCTATCGCCTGTTTGGCAAATCGGAAGGATGACACGCTTTACTTTTCAAAGTCTGTTGACATGTCTATACAGTAGTTTTTATGTTTTCCAGATATTGGCTAAGCACTGTTGATAAGTTAACTTTTTCAATAAATGACTGGTAATTCAGCAGAAATTATACAGGAAGCATACATAGAATGGATCAGGAAATTGTCCCAAGTATCGGATTCCAGGAAAATCTTGTAGGCAAGCCATGCTGTGTCCATTAACGCTATGTATTTTCGAGTACTGCACCTTAGAATTGGCGGCACTTATGCGAAACGATGGGGCCTGGTCTCTGATGCTCTGTTGACCATGTCAGTGCTTCTTGCAACGATCTCTGCCTAAAAGTTGTCAGGGGGAGTTTCTTTCGAGAATTCTCAAACGGATGCCTCGATGAAATCTTCCAAGAAGTAGTAGCATGTGAATTTATGAGTTAGCTCCGAGTGTACAGGTGGACACCCTGGATAACAAATTTACTTAAAAGTTATTATTACGCGGTCGCTAAGATGTAATGGACTCGCCATAAATAACTCGTCACTCATGAGCTCTTCATTCGCGAGTACAAGGCCCGATATTGATAATTTTTTCTCTCCATTGAATATAGTTTGCTTGGTGACATGCTTGTACAAGGTAATATCAGTGGGAAATGCATGCAAGTCTACTTTGAACTGTTCACTGGGTGATGCTGATACCTTCAGATTGTTTACATTGAAGTCCCCGGAGATGAGATGGTGGTTGTAGCTAGTGCGTGTTACCTTGTTTAAGGCAGGTATCAAGCGGTATTCCATATACAGAGTGGATGTTGGGGAGGCTTAATACAGTTCCAAGACATACGTCGTCATATCTTATCCGGAGACGGCATCAGAGTTAGTTGGTAATCTGAGCTTCCAGATCATCAACTACTGCACATTGCAAGTTGTTGCGGTAGTGGAATAGGACCCAAACTCGTCTGGCAGGACGGATGTGTCACCCCTACGTCTATAGCAGGCTCAGGCTTACCAACAGCTGTTTTGCGCGCAGAACGCCGGTTTGATCCGGGTGATCACGACAGTCTCGACAAAACGTCAGAAGCTGTATAAACGTGAATCTGCGAAGCTAATGCTTGAAGTGTTAGTGAATTGTATTTTTGTTGCTAATTTATCTCTGCGATCGCAAAAATGTAAATTTAAATATAGTCTATTGTGATCTGTGACGCACGCAATGAAGGCTGATGGCACTCGATGTACATCGAATACAGAAGTATGTGTTGTGCGAGCAAGACAAATGTTAAATATTTACAGCCATAAAATTACTTGTCACCTGATAAAAAGTTAGTGGTTTTAAAATTTCATAGTAATATTTTCACTACTCGACATATATAAGATATCAATGCAATTGTGAAATCGTTCTCTGAATTGGATTATGGTGGAATGTAAATCCAACATATATTTGAACTGCTGTACATATTCGGTCTCCACGATATGTTCTGTCAAACTGTTCTAAACATTATCTATTTTTCGTTTAAAGCACAGTGAGTAATGAGCTCGCTTTATATCCGGGTCCACAATTTTGTACCTGTGTGCTCGTTTGTTGCACGTCAATCGTAAACGAAGCAGCCATCTTCACGTGGGGTATTCACCGAGATGAGTTATGCGTAACAACGCAATAAGTTGGGTTAGCAACCGACGATGGGACAAGGTGTATAGTACAAGTGTCTCTCGCCACTGTTTGTAATTTAATCCTCGCTTACTCGGATTGAGCCTGATAGCGACGTGTTGGACCCGCTCAATCTTCTGTGTCTTTCTCCGCCTGATTGGACAGTAGGCGTGCAAGTGACACGCAGGTAATCTTTTGATGGAAGAAAATAAGCAAGTGGCGACCTCTTCAGAAAAAGCACGGAAGTTCCGTTTGATCGGCCATAGCATGCACAGTCCGATATTATAAAGCCGGTTGATGTTGTCTATGGACCGCAAATCACAGCAAGAGCGTATACCTGTGCCCTCCAATGAAAACGGAGCTGTTTAGGTTAGCCGCTAATTTTGTGTACTTGAGGCACACTACTTCAGGCAATGACTACCTACTTGCTGCGGTTGACATGGAGGCGGACTGCAGTCAACCACATGACGATGTCGTTCAGTCTTTCTGAAGTGGGCCTCACTTTTCTGGGGTACTAACAGCTCTCCATTTCTTCAAGCCGTCCACAGGTTGCGCGGTGATCTAAGAAGCTGTAGTGGATCGTTGATTTTGATTAAAAACTAAGTTGACCCAAACACTGTGCCATGGGTTAAGCCACTAATAGAGAGATAGCAGTCAGTTAGATGATCGTCTAAATGTACCCTTCAATTTCATTCAACAAGAAAGCACTGCATCCACGGTTGCAGTTATTTACCAAGAACGCAAATGCTTAGTTTGTTGGGAAGTGCACTTTTATTTACCTTATTGAACGCTTTACTAGAAGATTCGTAGATTATATAAACAGAATTACCGTAGTTAATGACCTACCACTATAGTTGCCTTGTCAACAGCAGGTTGGTAATGAATGAGCGGCTTAGCATAAAACCGTGCCAGAATATCTTTTGAGCTTCTCGGTATATATGGATAAATCTGATGTTAAAATATTTGAAAATATTTCGCCATCACCATGGAAAATCAACGTAATGTTACCCTACTTACACACGCTGGGAACTAGCTGTAAATCCCGACGACATTGACCGAATCTTGTTAATGGAACAGCTCTCTTCGTAGCTGACGCCTGCAGTGTTTCTGGAAGTGCTGTCTACACCGGAGGAATTATGGGTGCAAAATGATAACGCGTGAGTAAATAAGAGCGTCCGGAGAATGTGGCAGGTACGTGACACATGCTAGTAGCGAGTCGGAATATTGAAGCATGTTGGAACCGTAGGAAAATAGTTGCGACCACTGTGATTTGACCACATCCATTATTAGAGAAAGTAGAGGAATCCCACGCTTCATAATTTGAAGGATGTCCGCATGTTTGTAGAAGCTTGTTGTTATCACAAAATATTTTCCACTAGAAACTCTTAGTGTACTAATTTGTCCTCACACACAAGTGTGTTGCAATGATTACGATGCATTAAATAGTAGCCGCATTTTTCGGGGCTAGTGTTTGCTCTTTACACATGCCATACTGCGTCTCTTAACCCCATACGATTACTTTTCTACCCTAAATGTATGATGTTGTCCATGAGAAATAAAATGGCTCGTTTACTTACCCGGATTTAATCAGAGCACTGAAGTTTCCAACAAACGCCGTCTGGGGAGTATTAATGGAGCAGTCGTCCAAAAGCGCCCCTAAGGTATCTCCAAAACTTTTCACTGTTATGTCGTAAAGGATAATAGCTCAAAACACATATTCGTAGAGTATTTTACGTGGTAACTCAGACCCAGTAGACAATCCATTGTTGTCTTCTCGATCATAAGCTTATATTTTTGAGCAGCAAATCACGCAAGAAAGGATGATTTTCTTGCTCAAAATCAGGTGGGCGAACTGACATGGCTGAATAGCGAATTGGTTGAGATTGGCTATTTATAAGTAGGCTTTTAATCGCTCTTTGGTAGATGCCAGAAATTCTAGATCGTGAACGTTGAACTCGCCTGACATGAGAACATAGCTGCATCCTTATCGTTGGACTGTCACTAAATGTCAGGCGAGACTTCATCTCTGGCGTGGACACTGGGACACGAAAAACAACTGCCACAGGACAACTATCGTTGCGTATCAGTTAAAGACTGGACCAGTGTGTCTTTGAAAAGCTTTGTTGGATATTCCACCGGTCCGTACTGAAGATTTCAACGGTAGAATAAGAATACCTAACTCACTTACTGGAGGAATCTTTTCGAAGAGCAGACAGACCACATATTGCGGATTTCGAATCGGAGAGTTCTGGATGCAGCCAAGTTTCATTTACGAATATACGCTCCCTGGGTTATGATGCTCGACGGATCCGCAGTTCAGTGAGTTGTTTACGAGACCTTGCGTTTTGCGGTACATCCATTAAAGTTTCGTTGATCGCATTAGTGATCCAGAGGATTGGTATTTTGCGCGCAATTTGTGCTGACCTCTGAAAGGCAACTAAGCCTTCTTTGGTTGGGACGCTGTCGAACTAATTTTTGTCTGCTCAAGGAATCCCACTATTACTTACTTGTAAGTCTCCATTTATACGTGGTATAAGTAGTATAAGCTAGCTAAGTGACATCATCGTAACTGTTGTCGGGAAGTTGTTTACTAAATTACCACTCTTGTGTGTTTGCTTAGGAGACGCCACTTGGATCCGGACCTTGGAATGAAGACGGCTGCTAGCCGCATAACAACACTCAAATAACCCAGTTCGTATTTGTCTGGATTAATGCACCTTCATAATCCTTGGGCAATATCCTTGGTGACTTGGTCATCTGCGCAGCCTCAAAAACGATTGCGCCATGATGTTTACCAAGAGGAGAGTCTCGCGAATGTAGCGCCACAGATGCTCCTTTTGGGTGGTCGCTTTACGCTGATCATGCCCTTCAGCCACGCGAACACCTTGCACACATTCTTTCGGGCTACCAATTATTTTCGGTATTCCTGGAAGTCGTGCTTCGCCTGTGTATGCCACCTCCACGAAATATTCTGGAGGATGTGGATGAAACATTACCCATGCTGGAGACATGCTGTTGATAACAAACTTACTTTTGCTTCCTCAGCAGAATCCATACAAAGGCTGAGCGATCTCGGTTCACATTACCGCTCTGAGTTTGGTTGATTGGTGAAGCGTGTCAAGTTGGTGGGCTTAAATACAACACCTTTGATTTTACATATGCAGATTTACTGCTTCCCATAATCGAGTTGCTTTTCTTTTAAGGAATATGAGGTCTATTCTAGAAAGATGATACAGGTTACTGATGGTTTGCCTAGTGCAGCCCGGGTTGAATTTGGCTACCAAGCCGGTCTGCATACAATCGGTGAAGGTTGTGTGAGTACAAGTTCACCTTCTTCATTTACTTTGAGTCCAGTTGGGGTAATGGAAGACTAAAGTTTCCGGTCGCCTTTGATAGTAACCACGTTCAAACCCTCACTTCAGTTGCGGTTATTCTGACATTTCCGAAAAGTGTGTGGGGTGAACGGGGCCTTGTTCCGCTTGTTCCCGTCTGACTGAAGGTGCTTGGTTCCGACGTAATTGGTTAACTGGTGACATTGAGGTTCACAGCAACAAACGAGGCATTTAAATGCGCCGCCCTTCCTTCGTTGACCTTAATATAGCGGAGCCTAATAGCAATGCTTGAGGTTTACCCTTCGTCATCCTTTCTATAACTGAAGCGATTTTGCTGTTTCCATTTTGTTCAATACTTACCACCAGTATTTCATGTTTCTGTGTTAATTTAGGTACAATTTTTACCAATGTGATGACCGTAGTTAATGCACAGCACTATAGAGAATCTGGTCCTCCATGGTGTAGATTTAACTGCTCGAATGGGCGCTTAGTGCACTTAAAAAGAAATATAACGAGGCAATTGGGACAACGAATTCTCGTTCCTACATTGTTCTGGCAGGAAGCAAACGAACATACTACGTTTGTTCCGGTTTCCATAGGCTTCCCTTCTGAATGGTTGTTACAAACGATTGCTTCGATCAAATCCTTTCAGGTCGTTGGCCAAGCACTTGGGGTTGCCTCACTTTGGCCTTTGTTCAAGGCCCTTTGTTCTAGTTCGCCAAGATTGGTGCGTCACAGGACTCTCAGGGCTAGTGTATGCGGCTAGTATCTTTCTCGGTAATCGCTCTAGGATGTAACCAATACGGTTGGGCTATAGGTGACACAAAATGTCAGATAGCTATTTTGCATAGCAGACGATATCTGTCATTGATAGTTCGTCGTATAGATCTTTCAGTAGGCTTTTCTCGAGACCAGTATTTTGCTGTGTGGCTTGAGATTTTGCTGCACCTGTTTCTTCAGGAATGGTGCAAAAATTGTGATGTAGGAATAAAAGGTGATACACCCAAGCTAGCTCTGATAGATGTAATGCACTGTATAACGATGACGAAGCTTGCTCGATAAGTGTAAGCGCAGGGTGTGTAATGAGAATTGGATAGTACACCCGATCAGGGTAAATAAGCAGCGAGAAAGTGACCGTTTAAAGAAAGAAAGAGGGACAGCTTACACTGGCAGTCGTCGCTTCCATGGACGCTCACAAGTCTCCTAAGCAATGAGGACCGGCTGTAGAGTAACCCTGACCGCAGGTAGTCCATAGTCCATTGTCGTAGAATCACGATTGTCTATTGGCTTGAGTTTCTCGGCAAGCACCTATATAATCTGCTCCGTCCCTACAAGTACCACTAGGAATGGTAGCTCTTAAAATCGTAGCAAAAGGTTTCATCCCTCTTGTTCATAAGACTGCAAATGTTGGTCAAGGCTATACACAGCTAACAGCAAGAGACACCAGGCGTGCTTTAAACCTGAGCAACCTGTTTCCCCTTGCTTTATAATAGATTGGAAATGACCAGAATATTTACGTTACGAATAAAAACTTTTCTATCAACATTTCGTCTCCCCTGTTCAACAATGGCTGACTTCTGTCCTTTTCAATTCACTGCATTCATGTCGGAAATAACACCGAACTTAAAAGCAGTTCCTTCACTTAAGCGGGATGAGAGCAGTCAGATTTGCTTTTTCTAAGTAGGTGATTCACATTGGCCGACGTTTTGTTCACATTTCTTTACAGGACCCTTACTTTGCCTCAAATTTAAACGGTAATTTTTAGGTCGAACAACCCATCAAGTTGACCCTGTTACTAGCGCATTCGGGGAATTGGATAACTTGACCCAGGCGCGTAGAAGCTTACGAGGTTAAAACAACACTGGTCTGGAAATGTTGCTCTTGAATGGCGAGGAGATTCCCGAAATTCATATTATCTGGTATGTCGCTGATTAGCAGTTGAAATATACAAATATTTCTGCTTGTCACTATTGTACCTTCCGCGTGTGTACAGTAAACACGTGTTTATCCACTGGGACATCTGTGATCGTTGGATAGAAGCAGATGTGATTCCTGTCATTTGAAACTGGGCCACCCGTAACCGCTATAATTCGTACCGGTACACTTGCACGAGCGAAAAAGGAAGCTTATCTGAAACTTAGTGGCTCCTCGGGCTAGCTATTTGGGCTATATATATGAAGCTGCACACAACGGAACGATTGGCCCTACACTGCGCCCTTGTTTCGGCTCAACTTATTGAGACTGTACACCTTTCTGCAACCCGTACACCTAATTTAAACATAAACTATTGAAACAATGGAGCTATCGGACAATGGTGTATTACCGGTAAAAGGCGTTGCTTAGGAAGTCACGTAGGATGGAAATTTTTGCGAAATTCAATTGCATGGTAAATTGAAAAGCGTTGTGGTGGTCCTTACCATAGACATATGTGGTATGGCGAAGATGTTCTCGTCTTAAACGTATAAATCCATCAATCCATTTGGTAGGCTTTTGGCAAGACACCTTTGGATTGCGTTTTGTAGCCCTTGGCTAATAAGTCATAAAATGAAATCTAAATGAGATATTGCATCGTCGACACATTTTTTAAATGTCGCCAAATTGGGAGTAGAGACGACATAATTAGGGAGGGCGTTCCAATAGTGGCACACGCGGAGAGAAAAGAAATTTCTGCAGCATTCAAGCCGGCTATATTGAATTGTCAGCTTCAGAGTGTGACCACTTAGTTCAGTGTTTTGGTTCAATTCCAGCAGCGGAAGGCAGATGTGTTTCGGTTTCTTCAGAATTTGGTAAACCATTATGAGATCCCCCACAAAAGCCGACATCGATTGCTGTACATTCTTAGAGATTTCCGTCTAAGCTGATAGGGCAGATAAAAGAGGCCCCTGACGTTCTTGGTTGCCCGTCGTTGAGGAGTCTCGAGAGCAACGAGAGCCTGTTTCTGCCACGGCTACCACGCCTGAATAGCATATTCCACGTAAGGTCGCACGTAGACGTTGAGCATTTGGGGAAATATTGAGGGTTTAAACCGACCGAAGGCTCTGCGAAGAAGGCCGAAGTGTTGATTGCTGGTTCTCGTCACCTTTTCTGCTTGTTTTGAAAACCCGAGATCTTCCTGTACCAATACACCCAGGTCACGCTCCTGAGAAACTTTCTCCAAGGTGTGGTGTCCAAGCTTGTAAGCACCTACCAGCTGGTGACGCAGATGTATCACCTTGCACTTAGCTATGTTCAATTGAAGCATGTTCCTCTTTGACCATTTGTAAATGCAATCTAGGTCATATTGGAGTAGATCCTTAGCTGGTTTGTTACTAATCGCCCGCTATATCAAAAGGTCATCGGTGACAAGCAGGAAATTTTAGCGACTTTGCTCGAATTTCGAGTTTTGTAGCAGACAAGAAGAAATGCGCTATTGGCTCATCCAGCGCTCTTACTACTACGTTCAGCGCACTCGGGTGAGCATCCTCGATTCCGGGAGAGCATTTTTGGCCCAACAAGAGCAGTTCCTTCAACAAATACATAGCAGTAAGCGCTGTGCAATTGTGTTAAATTTAAGGTGTATGTGGGTGGAACAGTGGCGGACAGGTAGTTGGAAGGTCAGGGCATACTGCAGCTTTAGAGAGTTGGGTGCTGCTTCAGCGATCACAGACACTCCCTGGTAATGTTAACATGTGTATATAGTTGCTTTATATTTTTTCAACCTTAAAAAACAGGTACTATTGATGAGCAAACTGCAGTGGCTGCGTCGGGCACATAATTGCTCCAGGTTTTGTGAACATGAATGGCAATGTAACCGAGCGAAGCTGCAATTGGTTCCGGCGTGTGTTTTCTGGTTGTGCTTCTAATGAACCACAAAGACTTAGTGTAAAATCCAACATATTTTCTTAACATTGTACAATGAATATATACGGGTTAAGATGCGTTGCTTTACAAGTCCCATTAGATAGTTGGTGTTGATATATACATAAAAATAAAAAGGAAAATGGAATAGGTAATACTTTCAATATGAAAATAAGAACATCGTTCGCGCCGCTGCTGCTTTGCTTTCTTCTTAGATTCACAGAACCCACAGTTAGCAACAAATAATTCCATTATAAACTTCAGGTGTGGGATGGAAACGTAATGTTAAGTAACAAAGTGTATGAGTGCATGGTCCAACCGTCTTTTAAATACTGTTAGTGTCGGTGCAGAGACGACCGATTTTGGGAGAGCATTCCACGGGTGACAGACACGAATGGAAAAGACGGCTGTATGGTTCTGCGAGTTTTAATAAGTGGCCCCTCAGGTTTGTATTGCCGCTGAGTTGCAATAAAGAGCGACACACGTGATGTGGGCCTCGCAGATTCAAGTATGCCATAATCAGGTCGGGTCGTAGTCTGCGATAGCTTCCACTGAACACCCCCAATCGTTTCAGAATCTTCTGATAGGAAACATTGCCCACTCAAATTCCCTTCTTAGATGCCCGAGGTTGTGGCTTCTCCAGTGTATTAGGATCTTGTTTCAGCCATGGATGCCGGGCTTGAATTCCGTATTCGACATAGGGGCGAACATACGCACTAAGCATTTGTCGAAATATGGAGTTGTTTATTTGTCAAAAAGCCCATTGCAACAGCCCGACCTGTTAGTTCACAGTCTTCGATGACATTTCAAAATGCCTGGAACAACCCAAGTCATCTTGAACCATGAAAACGAAGTGACGTTTGAGAGCTGAGACCTGTTCCGAACCGGTAGGAGAAGCTGTCCTGATGTCGTATGGAATGCACGTTGTATTTAATGACGTTGAAATGCAGTTTCACTTAGGACATTCATTGATACACACGTACCTATGCTGGCGTATTGGAGTGACCTCTGAATTTGTGTTACTGCTGAATTGCCGTAAAGAGCAGCACACATGAATTGGATTGTTTAAAATCAAGTGTTCCATCATCAAGTCGCCTCTTAACCTGCGATATTGTGCACTGTACCCGCATAAACCTTTACACTTCTACTTGTATGGGCGATTTCGTATTTCTATAATATTGAGGCTGCTCCAGAGCAGTGTGATCGTGTTTTAGTCATGGCTTACGGGCCTGAATTTTGTATTCGACATCGAGCGAACCTACTTGCAGAGGATCTGTAGGAAAATAGAGGGGTCTATTTGTCTGAACATCCGTCTCAATAGACTACACGTGTTAGTTACCAGTTTCCCATGAAAATTAAAACCACCTGGGACAATCAAAGACATATTGAACTGGCACGTCCAGGTCGCATTTGACGGAATATCGTTGAAGTACGTTTGTTCCTAGCTTGTAGAAGAAAACGGCGTTGTGTTGTATGGAGACTACTTGTATGTAATAACGTTGACGTAATAAATTTCGGGTTGGCCGTCGAATTATTCGCTAGTTATATGTAACTCCCCCGTTTAAACAGAACCTCAAATTCCATGCATAATATTACCATTAGCATCATATCACCTGACTTATAATAGTTGTATTCTTTACTATTTTGTATCTCACCTTTTATAACTTATTCCCTTGTGACTCGATTACCATAACGCATTTAGCGCTTCCAGCTAAGGTGTTATGATGATGATTCTTAAAAATCAATCTAATAATTTCCACTGCGCCGACACCATTGATTTGAATAAAGCAAAGAACCGACTGGTCCACGTTCGTTTCATATACATCTACTCTTCTTAGAGTAATAATTTATTCTTCTGATTTCAAATGTCAAATCTAAAATGCTTACAAACTTTAAGCAAAGGAACTTGCTTTGATTGACCTGCTCTAAATATTTGTCATACCAAACGTTTCACGAAATCGCGTTGACATGTTGGAGACACACGACATTTGCCGATTTGCTTTTCCAGCTTACTTGCTACCAAATGTTTACATATCACCGGGTCATACTTGTCTAACAAATGCACCAATTCTAAAAATTTCCTCTATTTTCCTGGACTGGTTTTCATGAATGACTTCCACCTGACCAAATAGTGTTATCTTCTACTTGGCCAGAAACCTAGTGACGTCCAGCAATCTAGTTAGAATTTGCATTCACATCGTATCTGCCTTTCTAATAAATTTCTGTGCTGGTTGATCCAGAGCCATAGTTTCATCAAGTCTTATCTACATTTACTTCCAGTGGACAATTTATTGATCATGTGATCATTTAGCTTCCTGTTCATACACTTTGCCTTAATCTCAATATACATTTGTAAAGCTCAGCAGAAAACCGAGGTCATTTCTAAACATACTGAAGCAGAAACAAAGCAGAGCTACTTTTGGATGATACCACAGCCAATTTTGCAAACTGCTTTAGCTCAACTGGAGATCAGGTTTTGATGGCTCTTAGGGCTAAATATTTTTCTCATAATAGGTCGTGTAGCTTCTTTGATCGCAAGATCGAGTTTCTGCTTAACAGCAGATCGGAGCCCACAAGCACAGTGCGAAATGCATGGTCAGTGGTATTAACAGACCGAGAACAGACATAACTAAATTCAGCTTGCGTGTCTGTCATCGTGATGAAAACTTGTTGTCCTACCTATTCTACAAATGGGCGCATATCATTTGAATCATTACGGACCTTTTTCTTTCCATCAGCGCTGTCAATGTTGCTTTCTGCAGCGCGGGTACCATAGTTTGCAGCAGCAAATTCATCTTCGGTCTCAAAATGATTACCAGCTTTCGTTTTCCCAACTTTGGCCAAGAAAATACTTTTGATTGGTTTTAACAGCACGCCTTCACACCTTTT
>CALYDF020005330.1:0-14465 GCA_944474145.2 Dicrocoelium dendriticum | reverse complement strand
CCCAGGGAATTCGTTCAGCAGTTTCTCCAATTTGAGAGCGATGGCAAGTTCTTCAGTTGGATTGACGAAGCGAACTTCAACGTTTACTGCACACGTACTCGTGGTCGGGCGACTAGAGGAGTGAGGGCCGGTTGCAAGGTTGCCAACAGCAGAGGGCACAATGTACAGTTAATCGGTGCACTCACGATGGAAGCGAAAGTGTCAATGACAACCAGGAGAGGCCCATTCACAGGTTCTCTATCTCTCGAATGGCTGCGAAGCTATTTAGACAACCTGAAACGGGAGATGGAGCTCCGGCAGGTTGTCGTGGTGTGTGATAATGCACCATGTCACACACGACTGGAAGAACTGTCGTCAGTAGATGGATCCGATGGAGTAACCATACTGAGATTGAGCCCATACTCTCCGTTCCTCAATCCGATCTAGAATGTTTGGCAGGTGGTGAAGGCAAGAGTGACGAATGAGATGAGAGTGCACTACGAGGAACTTCCGACCGGGGATCCCCAGAAACTCATGACGCAGATGGAATGGAGGCTGCAGTTCCTTGAACGCATTGCCGAAGCAGCCAACAAGGATATCAGCGTTGTGGGATGTCGTAATGCTATTCGACATATGCGTGTACATTTCACTAATTGTCTAGAAAAAAAGGACGTATTTCGATCACTTTGCTGGCCTATTTTTTACGTATCTGTTCGTATGGCAGGTTACTGGCAGCGCGTAGGAACATGTGAGTATTCCCAGTGTTTTCAAAATATGTTTGCACGTACGTAAGTTTGTGTGTTCGTACGGGGGTTGAAGCGATATCTGATGTCTAGCGCAATGGAGTTACACGGGACCGACTTCCAGTGAGCCATGCCCGAGTGATATGTTCAACTTATGGTCCTTTTCATGCTGGTATTCGCTGCGCCGGACTCTTTCATGATCAGCCTGAGATAATGTAGATACAGTTTCTTTGTTCGGAAAACTAGGATGTTTGGAAAGCACTTTGTAGGACCAAGTGAGCTTGCCGGGTGAAGCAACCGTCAGATGTATCACAGTATGGGAAATCAGCGTGGATAGTTGAATAGTAGTGAATACGAAATTACTGCGCACGTCATGTCAGGCTTTTCCAAGAGTGAGAGGAACTGCTAGATGCGAGTTCGCAAACACGTCCATTGCCAGACGAGATGTTGTCATTGAATCTGAACAAGTGAATCGCTTGTTTAATAGTAACCGTCTCTGTGCGATGTTTGTCCGCTGTATTTGAGTGTACTGGCGCGTTAATCCGTTACCCGATTGGAAGTTGGTCTGTCAAGTTTGGAACCCACATCAGCCGGTTCGGAAGCTGTAATTTAGATTTAAAGGCAACCATTCCTACAGTAAGCCCAATTTAATTTGCGTGCCAGAAAGGCGTGAATAGCTGTCCAGTAAGAATTGGATACAGTCAGGCTTGTTCGGACGATCCTTGTTTGACCCAATAGCGTGCGTAAGCAAATGCGGGGGTAGTTGGCGTGGAAATGTTTCTACGTTGTTTAACGTACTGACATAACATCAGATACAGACAATTGACATTTTAATGGCACTACTACCATCTACCTCAGCTTAGGAAATGTGGCTTGCGAAACCGCAAATTTCGCACAATTAGGGTTTTCAGACTTCAACCATGCGAACATCGGAACGTTATAAACTACCCACTCTGAAGATATCTTCGACGCAACAGGATATGTAAATAATACTAATGCCGTTCACATTCACCATGTAGTGTATTCCCTAGCTCGCACCCTTGCTCCTTGGGTTCACTGTGGAAATATTGTTGCATTTACACCAATACCGACAAGTGTCTACACTGCACACAGGAAGCAGTGTCTCCATCAACGACGTGTGCAGTTTTGACCTTATTTCGGTTGCAACATTTGACCGTAGTTTAACCCGGCCAGCGGTGAACAAGTTGACTGTGTTATTCTGGACTGGCTCAACGTCGTTCACCTTACTTGGTGTCCGGCCCCAATACGCTGTATATTTTCAACCCAGTTTCATTTACCCAGTCCAACCTTCCCTTGAAAATCTCTCTAACCAGTCTTGGTCTTCGCGATTCCCATGAATGCACTTGTCAACGGAAGGGGTGGAGGGACATACATGGGCGTCTCACACAGAAGGTGCCACATTACAAACCGGAATGTCCTAGAGGCCAAGGGTATGTGAGCGATGTGACTGGCCGGGTTAAGCGGAGTTCAAACGTTGCAACCGCAACATTGATGTTGATGGAATTAACGTTCCAGGTTGCAGTATTGTGGTTAGTTCCTCCCACTTTGAGCCGGTGGTGACCTATGAAAATATGGGCATGTCCATGAGTTGGATAGATGGGATTTGGCTATAAACTTTTCTTCATCTACGCTACTTCTTACTGCACCCTTACTTAGCTTGAAGACCCAATGAAGGCATTTGGGAAACATGCGAACTTTCATGGCTTGGATAAGCGTTTTTCCTTATTCTTCTTATAGTGCTTACTTTCCCTTACACAGGCATGAGGTCTGCAGGACATGGACCTAATGAAGGGACAAACTGCTGATGTCCTGCAACTGCCCCACCCAGTTTATGTTCGCAATTCATCGTACCACGTGTGTGCGGTGCGTCATTAATTCTACTGGATTTATATTTCATCCTAGCTCCCTTTATTTCTAAGTGAAGAGTGAACTCAAGAAGAGGGCCTGTAGTGGAGTTCAGTTTTGGGAGGGTTTAGCTACATTAAATTTCCAAATCTCGAACTGACCGATGGTTAATTTTGACAGTCAAGGCCCAAAATTTGCCTGTGTTGCAATATATAAACACATTGAGCACTTGAGGACAATAATCAGACTGGCGTTTGGTCACACGGGCAGTGTGAGTTTTGTCCACATTAGTAGGTATATAAACAAGTGCAAGAATTAAAGGCCATTTGGTGAGCAACCGATTTCAATGATTCATCCGCAGACCATTGCGATCATGTGTACAGGCTAAGCAAATAAAAGTGAACCGGTTAGTTCAAGTTTCAAAAATCACTTTAGGATCAGTGCCAGAGTCGGGAAAACGAATTAAACCTTAACGGGTCAGATGTGGACTGCGGAGTTCGATCAAAAGCTGATCGAAACTGCATATTCGAAACTGCGTATTCCTTTGTTTCGCTCATTGTTCATTCCTTTGGGAACCTGATAGATGTTCTTCATAGTTTTCAATTGACCATCTAGGTGCCGTGCAATTGTTGACTTTGAAATGTCCTTGTCCATTTCTGCTCGTACTCGTACTCGCATTTCCCGTAGCGTAAGAGTTGAGTCCCTTGCGATCCAATCCAGGATGTCATCTACGTCTTCCTCCGACAAAATCCGTTTAGGACCGCGCGCCTGCGTTGTACTCGGTTCCTGATCAAGAGAACGACGAATCCAGGAGTAGGCTGTTTGATATTTGACGTTGTTCACAGTTGCCACAAGCTGCCAGTCATCACGGTTGACGAAAGCGCCCAAAACTCGGTTACGAATATCTGATGAGATACTCTGTCGAACGTGAGAAGGCATGCCGACGACGTTAGAATCATAGACATGGTATCGGTCGTGCGCTTATGTACCAGCTTTTCATTGCTCTCAGACCAATTGTGATCCATCGTTTCGGACGTGAGGGGGGCGCATACAAGCCCGTTGCACCGTCGAAGTGCATTCCTCCAAGGTTCATTCACAAGTCTCACCCAGTCAACGAGCAGCGCGCTCACCTCCCCAGACTAGCGCACCGAACCTTGGCATCCGGCCAATGAGAACACACTTAAGGTCAGAGGATTGGCTCTGAGCGGCTGGCGAATCGCACAGGGTTTTGCAACATTATGGACTTTCTTTGCAAAGTTTTGGACCTTCTTTGCAACATTTTGGACTTTCTATGCAAAATGTTGGAATTTCTTTGCAAAATTTTGGACCTTTTATGCAACTTTGCCGGAAATGCTATATTGCTAATTCGCTCTAGGTTACAGCCACGGACCTGCCTGTTTGACAGTTGACTATGATAAAGCCTGGCTCATATTTTACAGTCATGCCAGTTGCGAATTTGATGTGGACATTCGTTAGCCTCATGTGCTAGGAATTTTCGAGACTAGCCTACGCCCGTCGATTGTGTGGGAAGATGATGCAGTACCTGAATTAAATTGTATTTGCTCTTCTCTTATCTGCTCAATTAGGCCAACTCCTCAATCTACGAGTGAATACCTGGGCTAATTAACCATGTATTCACACCACTATTTTCCTTATGTGATCTACGTATATGATGCGGAATCCCCGAAAGCAAATGCCTTGCTGATGATTATTTAATGGGTTTTCAATTTATATGTTACTCGCAAGTAGCATGTGTTTAGTCGTAATTTTTCTAAGGTATTCATCTTGATTGTCATTTTGGCTTACTTTTCGAAGTCGCCCTTAATGGTGAAGGAGTTAATCCAGTTCATTGAGTTCACCACCTGGCTAGCTAAAGCCGATGCTGGTGTACACTTTTTTATGATTTCATATAGTGCGGTTAATACCCAACCAGGTTTTAGAGGCAGTTACAGTGTGATCGGATTTAGCCTAAAAGTAAAACCTTTGGACGGCATGCAGCAAGCCAACGTAACACGATGCAAACATGAATTGCCCTATTCGAACGCGATTTAGCACAGCGCCTTTCTGCATCCGAGGAACTGGCAGTAAAAGAAAATCAGATGTTCCTGGATTATGTTCATTCTGTTTCCAATATCCTAGTAATACTAAGCCGTTTGGAACTAGAAAAATGCTTGAGTCCGCTTACGTCGCAAGTATGGTTCACCAACATCCCCAGAAATAATGTTTGTGTAGCAGCTGGGTCAGAGCTTAAAACTGGCTACCACACCCGCAGAAGCAAGGAATGTCAGTCCGTAAACAAGGAGAAATTGCACTCTGTTGGAGTCCGAAATTTCAAAGTTATATATACGCATTTTCATGACAATGTTGAAGAAGCAGTGTATACAAGCCTAAAACGACAACCCTATCTGTCTTGCTGTATTCACGACACAATTTCAGTCAACAGATTTGTAGGTCAAACAAAACACACACTACACACAAGAACACAATTGGGAGGTGCTGTTTTAATCTCTCGGAATGCAGGTCCTTTGCGATTGGCGGTAATGCGAGGTCCATGTATAAAACAAAGTATGCATTAATCAATGGGTTATATTGCAAGACCACACTCGCTGTACATCAAGTGAAAAGGTTATAATATATATAATAATAAAATAAAATAAAATAATAAAACATTTTATACAATTATCATATATTATGATAATAATGTAATAGTCATGCAATATAAAAATATATATACAGTAATAATAATATATTCATGCAATATTTATATTTATATATAAAATATTATCAAGATCGGAATACATGGCAACCTAACATCCGTATTCTCAGCTTAAATCCGTCGTTGGAGTTTTCATAAAATGGGAACGTCACACACAAACGCATAAGTAAACTACCATGCAATTACCAAAAATCAAAATTTACGTAAATCGAAGCAAACCACCTTGTTCCATTAACCATTGGTTGTAACATTTTGTTTAACACAACTTCGTTGATCGCACTTATATTAATTTAATTGCTCTTTATTCAAATTCGGCAAAACGGAATCATATTACGGAAGATTATATTCATAAATAAACTGTGATATGGCCAGCAAATGCCAATTTTGCATGAAGATCTACTGCTTATTTATGGTCCTTCCGCGTAAATCGTTTGCTTCAATCAGAAGGAAAGGATATATGTCCAAGTAAAGCGGTTTCGAGTCATCGATTCCGTGGTCTTTCTGCCCCAAAAAGTTAGAGCTTTTACACTTTAAAGGTGTTTATTCCATAAGTTCACAAGCGACGTAGCAGAGCTAGTCTGAAAAGCACCAGACACCTTTCGCTTTATTGCTGCTCTGTTGGGGCATTCCCTCGGTCCTCTACTGGGCATCGGACACATAACAGATAGAGGCAGGTGTCAACTTACCAGCAGCTTAAGCCACTGAGCCATCGGGGACTTTGGGTGACCTACATAATTTTCAAGCCAAACTTGATTGTCATTTGGCCATAATTGCATTCACGTGTTGGACATTAACGACTGCAGAAATTACCTAGGCAACGAAACTGAACTGCGAATTCCATTGCCATAAACAAAGCGAAAATCCAGTTGCCGTTGTAAGCATGTTTCGTGACGTCCGTGATTCCGTACATGATGGCTCTTAACCTGTTTGCCTCGTCTTATTAATTGATAAATTAAACCGACACAGCATAACTTAGGTAACACATGTTTTATCGTTTGTTCATGAGTATTAACCTTAATTTTATCCATGTTCAAAAACTAACCCATGTTACTCTATATCTCGATCAAGGTGTTATTTCTCGCTGCTGCGCAATCAAACAATTTGTCTCCGAATGAGGTCCTGCATTGTGACACCGAATGCAAGAATTCTGCCCACATTGCAAATGCTGCATGCGAACAAAAGCCGGGCACACTTGTTTGCGCTGAGTTGTTAGACAGCTACTATGATTGTTTACACCGATGTGTAGCTAAGGCGTCGAAATTGAGAAACATTGCCAAGTGTGAATAAAACCAGACGAATGTGACTGAATTCGTATAGAAGCCATTTTCCTTTGCGATGGTTTATGGAAGTTGTAGCAATCCCTTATTTTAAAGTGAATGTAATTGTGCACTCACGAAAGAAAAAATGAAATCTACATGCAACGGTCTAATTAGTACAATAAATGGTATTGTCTATTACCTATTCTTTTAAATCCGGGCACACGGAAGCGCCAGTATGATATCTCAACAGCATGGATAACTTGGTGCAGAACTAACCTGTTACTGCATAGTTGCGTTAGTTGCAAAACGAAATAAAGGTGACTATCGCCAGTTTGATATTTGTAAATCAGCATCTGAAAAGTAGATTGCTGCTCATTCGCCGAGTGCTTTATAGCGCAAACTACTACATCTAGATATTTGGCTCCTGCGTCAAGCTAACTTCGAAAATGCTAAGCGGTTTCAAACAGTCGTTAGGCTGTTTGGCCAAGTTATGTGATTTTACATACTCTAACAGACAATGAAGTGCAATATTTACCGGCACACGGGAATGTGGTTTTTGGTCATGCTATATTTCAATGTTTCCATGACAAATCCAGTCACCATTACCTACTCATAAATAGAATAATTTGTGTGTACCGCCGAACTAGATTTTAAAATTTGAAAGATTTCACTGGCTTTGACTCGTTTGATTACTCTACCGTGGTCGTTAAGTTTGACAAATTTTGCACGACCAGTCGTTTGAGAAGGAAACAGGCAACTGGTGAAAATGTATGCATTTAAACTGCTACTTTATTGTTCAAATTACCGAGGGGAGATTTTGGTACTTAGCCCTGCAAACTTAATGCGGTAGATTTTTGCGGTTTTCAGCTCACGAAACACACAAAACAGATATTTGATGAAACGTTCCAAATGCATCATTATGCTGACTTATTCTTCGGTGATAAAACGTTGTGAAGAGTAGAAGCTATTGTGCCACAGTTTCGGATATGTTTGTGCACATATCTAATAATATTCGCGGCTATTGTAACTGGCTACTACATGCGATAGTTACGAATTAAACTTCCATCTGACTGCTTATCGGTAACTCACTAGCTGTCATGTGCTAGCACGACATTGCATACATTTGCAAAAAGAACCAACAAATTGTTGTTTTACCATTCTTCTTATACGATAAGGCAAAGTAAACAGAGCATCTGGTGAACGGAGAGCTTCTGTCTCATAATGCTGCGAGCGACAAATCTACCATCAAAATGATGAGAGACACACGATCAATCGGATAAACGGCACAACATGTCAAACCAGATGTCCGGTCAATGTTTGCAAAACATAGAGCAGCAAAGCATACCAAAATCTACGATTTCCTAGGAATACTAGCAGATGGATGCGCATGGGAATTGTATAAGATGTGTTCAAAAAAGGTGTACTGCCAATTACAGTGAGACCACAGTAACACCAACCATTTACGTTGCACAGTTACACGAGTGCAGTGCGGACAGCGTGTGTTGAAACGGAGTGTATCCGCAGACATGAAATCACTATAAGATCAATGACAGTACGACAATGTATGGAGACACTAACAAACTATATGATAGCGTAATCACGTGCGCAAGAATTAAATGACCTCATAAAACACATGAGGTTTAAGGTAGATTCACCATATAACACGAAATCAACAGAGAAGTATCAATATCGATAAAAATACTAGCGTATAAATGAATGCCATTCATCTCTCTACGACGAATAATGGACTCGAGTAATAATTCGTAATGTTATTCGCGCTCCAGAATTCGTCACGTTAATACCGTTCATTATTACCTTTCCTTTCCTTCACTAGTACTTAGTTTGCCACAGAAAATAATTGCAGAAAAGAAATGCGGATCCATACGATGATGTCTGACCTGGTGTTGGTATTATCACACATCACGAGCATAAATTAAATTTTTACCTCTGATAGTGCCAACACGCAGCGCATGGTCATGAGATTATTATCGCTTAAAGGCTAGAACTATCAACCGTCGAAAGCTCGCGTTCTGTTTGTGTGTACCTTAGTTAAGCACATATTCATAAGCAAGAACTGCCTTAACAGGAAAACGAAATTTGATTAAAATTTGTCATCAGCATCGCTTCCGTAGAATGATCGTATTCTGACATTTTATGTAGCAAATCGCATTATCGCTCGATTCTGCACACATATCTAAGAAACATAGACCCTAGTCGTGTTACCACAGCGAATGATTGCGTTTAAGCTAGTTTAATACTAATCCGAAACGTCGCCTGGAAATAATTCTCGGGATCTAGGATCTCGCCGCTCTCTTGTTTAACAACGGTGTTTGAGTAAGTTCAGCCAGGAAAAGCTTATTGGATATATCATGAATCAAGCTGTTTAAAGTGGTCATATTTTGACTTGCTAGGTATAAAGGTTTAGCAGTTGGATAGCGATGACAATCAGAATTAGATATAGGGAAATCGAGGCAGGTACTGGTGATATTTGTTGAAGGATATGCCGATAAAGTTTTGCCCTCCTGTCAGCTCTAGCAAAGCACGGATTGAGAAGATAAACAATGCAAATTGAACAATTCCGGGATGAACCCAAGTGTTCGACCTGTTAGTAGGATGGCTAGAATGTGTGCAATGAAACCGACATATAATTGAGACATCTACGGAGCGTCTACCTAGATAAAAGCTTTGATGAATAACGTAAGTGTATAATAGAAACCGAGTGTTGGTGTGTGTAAATGTACGGTTTGCAGTAATCGTTAAGGTAAAGCTTGAGAAATGTAAAATATTTTTGTTTGCAAATGCACCGCGTTCTTGGGTCCATAAGACATAAATTCTACGGAAGGGTATGATAACCGTAATCTACAATCGCATGGTTTAAGTAACGAAATCTGGGAGCCAAAAGATCCACGCGTCATTTTCACATATCAAAAGTAGGAGAAGATACAGCTGATTTTGATAGAGCGTTTTAGGGTTGGTAAAACCGAGGGGTAAATTATTTTATCGATACTAAAATTGGCAATATTGTTTCCTCAATTTGAAACAGTTAGCCCTGAGCTGCGTGTTGTGACTAGTTTTAAGCAAATGACGGCATACGTGGTAGGAGTAAACAATATTTGGTATGCTATAATGAGATGGTTGCGCTGCTTTGTTCGCATCCGCTGAAATACCCAGCATTTTCACTTTTCGGTAAAACGAGTGACTGCGCAGTATTGTATCAAGAAGGCAACATAAATATCAGGATGTTAAACGGTACTCAGTCGAGAGGTACACACATAAGTTACACACATAATAATCAATATTAACGGTCCGGATTTCGCACAACCAAAAGACGAGGATTCATGTATTTCCACCAGCAAATGAAACACGAGTATTGGCATGGGGGTGAATCGGCCACAACAACAAGCACTTTTGGTAAGGGGCGTCATGCGGGCTGGTACTGATCGACAGGCGTGACGTCGTGCTAACGGCGAGTTGACCTAGTTTCTACCCGTTATTTGAGTCTGAGTAGCTGGTCCATGGATCGTGCGCAAGATAAGTGTTTTAGCAATTAGGCTGCTTTTCAATTGACATGTCCATGTGCCTAATATCTGGGCGAGTCGCAAAGGTGCAGACAGAGCTGGAATGCTTTTAAGTGTTGCCCATTTTTAACCGAAACGAACGCTCCAAGCAAAAGTGAGTTGATGGGTTTCCGCGGGCTAATGAAACATGAGTGATTAGGCCACAAGTGCTGTCAATTTGGATGATTTTGCTCTTTGAGGTGGTGCCTCGAACGCTTCTAGGTCACGATGCCATGAATGTTGGAAACTGTCATTGTGATTTGACGTAAAGTTGCGCGTTAGGACAATTGTCAGGTCGAATCTCCTGAAGGTAGTTCTCAGCGGACCGACGTGTTTTTGCTACTGTTTGCAGCTATCTCCGCCCATTTTGAAAAGTTGCATTAACTCTTTACAAGAAGGCCAAAGACAACTTCCTGGAAGCTGGCCTGCAATCGGTGTTTCTTAAGAAAATATGTGTATTCAGATCTATGGCATAATTAAAAGATGCGACATGTGTCTACCTTAAATGGTAGGGCTTTTTGAAATGATCAGTTTGACATGGTTTTAAGATCGCACTGGAGAAGTTCGTGGTCGTCTGCTCCTCTGCACTTTCATCATATCTTGATATCGTCCGTGAGCATTTGGAAACCGGAAGCACTTGCTCTCGCCAAATATTTAATGACCACCAATAATAAACGAGGGCCTAGTACTTTGACTTGCGATACACCACAATTGCATCGGAGAGAAATTCCCGGACTTTCATCTACTGACGTCCGTGAAGAAAACTCTTAGCCAACGCAAATTTGCATCTCCAATGCAGTAATTCTAACGCACGTGAAGAAAAATTGGCTGCTTTATGGAATCCAGGTAGATGACATTGTTGCCTGCTTCAACATCAACTGCTCCTGTCCAGCTAATACGTCCAACAATAGGTTAGTAGTATATGAACGCTTTTAACGGAAGCCATGTTAGGTTGGGTCTATTAATGTGTGATTCTCCACCTACTACATCGGTGTACCTACAATGATTGATTCCACAACATAGGAAAGTACAGGACATAGCGTTATTGGACAGTGCATATTAGGGTCAATGCGGCTAAATTACTTATGAATATGATTGATGACGCCTCTACTCCATACTAGTGGATACATAAATAAATGGTTTGTTCTCGAATTTATGGAGGCACACCAAACCAAGCATAAATCAAAATGTGCAGGTATTTATGTTTCGTAACTGACACTTTGCTATGTATGTAATCGGCATTTGCCGAAAGATCGTTCACATTAAAAAGCTAGTGGTTCTGCTAGGTAAATAGTTGATACATGCTGAGACTTTGGTCCAAAGTTCTGACTCCAGGAGAACTATGGATACGCATGGATAGCATATTGTTCAACACTGCTTCCGCAGTGAAGGTGATGCCGTCTAAACCCGACGGTGGAAAACGGAAAAGAGTTGAATAATTGGGCATGCTACCTGTTGGAAAGTTTGAGAGTAATGAAGCTGTAGAAGATCGGCTGTTTCCATTGCCGACCCCGTGCATCCATCAATCATGACCAGTGCTGGCATCCCCCGCTTCATTTTGAAACGTCTTACCGTATCAGTACATAAAATTGTGTTTCAAGTAGCATCGATTTATTAACTCCCGCTGATGCATAAACATGTACACTCGGATCGATTACGTATAGTTTAGAATATACCATGTATGCGGTCCACCTTTCCGAATTATTGCAGTCATTCTGTGTTTGTCATGTCAAATTCCTAAGGGACATATAATTACATGGTCTATTTCACAAGAAGGGCTCGTTTTCGACTAAAATTTGAAAGGATTGATTCGATATATGCGTTACCAGTGTGTTAAACATCTTCGTGAATGTTTAACGTGACAGCAAGCACAAAAACCTCCATTGTAACTCTATTTCATGTAACATCTAAAGACAAAGAGATGTGTAACCAGGTCACTCCGACCCAGTGGCGTGCATTTAAATATCTCGTCGACAATGAGATCTTCTTTATTGAGCAAACGATCAAGCATTGTTAACACTACAAAATCTGGTAGGATAGTTTATATGGTTGTCCAAAGGGTAGCTCTTGCATACAAACGTTAAACTGCGCACCATATGTTGCCGGCGTTTCCTTGTCTTCGACATAAAAGTCTACAGCGATAATAATTTTTATGTTAGACGTTGTTGGACGCTGAAAGAGGAGGTTCAGTTTGGAGTCCATTTCCGAGGTGGGGTTAAATGGGTGGCAATTTACCCCTAAGATATATATATATGTATATATACATATATATACATATATATATATATATTGGTTCCACTAACATAGACCGTACGAAGTCTAAGCTAGGGCATGGATTTATGGGTAATCGATAAAATCACATCAGAGGTTTGCATTATAATAACGACACACACCACAATCCCTTACAGTTCTATCATTCCGAAGCAGCGACATACCTGCTGAATTGATCTAAGAATGATCAACTCAACTTTTAACCAGTTAGCTGCATTCCTCACAAGGTCTCGCGGATGTGACGCATGTATTTCGCTCAGTTTAGCCAAAGTAACCCGAAGGATCTAGGTTTTTGTGCACAAACATGATTCTAGAATTATTGTCAGGAGTACGTAACTAACTAACTAACTAACATCCAAAGTAACTAGAAGGATCTGGGTGTTTGTGCACAAACGTGATAGTGGCATTATTGTCAAGAGTGCGTTTGGTTAAGTCAAATTTATGTTTGTTTTTAGGCCGAGCGTTAGATGCCGTCCTTTAATGACATTTTTGATTATCACTTGTAGTTATGTTACATAGCATCGTTTTACTCATGCTGCGCTCTGCTTTTGTGTTCGTGAATGTTGTTGTGTCCATCTCTGTGAAGGACTGTGCAGACAGAGTTTGCTGCGGTTGAGAGTTGTATCGAATTGCTTATCAATCCTGGTCGTGCGCCTCTGCCTTTAACTCCTTCTCGGCTGGCACGTGGGCTCGAAACCTTGACCAGTTATCCAACTGAACTTGCGTTGTTTTTGCATTAATCTTGGACCGGAGTCAGTGTAGTTAAGGGATGACGAAACACGTATGAAGAATTTAACAATAACATTGTCCAGATACACTGCTTCAGGAGGGTATCAGCATTGTTGTCGGTCATGATTTTGCGCCTGGTAATCAGGAGAATACAGAAGCTCGAAAGGACTTTAAGTAAGTATGGCTTTTATCTTATAGCTATTACAAATGCCGCATTGGTTATCCGCTTTCTTGGCGATCCTTGCAAGAAACATCGGGTAATATGCGCCCCCGCTCGGTGCGTTTCAAAGACCAACTGCTGAGAGCAGCACAATTACTGTCTCATCTTCTGAGTTTAGTGTTACCTGACGAATTCGAGGTTAACCAGAGTGTATTGAAGTCGGGTGATGCGTTAGCGTCACCGGAAAGTAGGGTCAACCCGGTTACCAATGGCGTTGCAGAGGGAAATCCACTGGTTGTGATCGTCTAGCAACTTGCCATTTGGTGTGACAGATTTGAACTCAGCAACTTTATTCCAACCGTTTGATAATGCGACCAGATTTGATCTTGCGATTAGCGGTGTTAAAGTTGTTACTGATAATTTGAGCCGTTCACATGGCGCATCTGAATTTGCCGGTGAAAACAGCGTCGCCTCGTATGTGCTTTTTACTACAGATGGACATATGCATCTGGCTCTCGGGCTGTTTAACAAGGCAAATGGTGTAGGTTACATGCTTGTTATTTGCACCGGATTGCCATCATTTTGCTCTCTGTATAATGGCTGAATCTGCAGATGAAGCGTCTATTGTGGAGGAGTGGAAGGAAGTATGTTTGAAGCTTGCGCGCTTATTGAAGTGAGGTGACCCAGTGAATTTATTTACACAGACGCCCTCTTCTTCGGCTTAGAGGAAAAGTTGGATTTGGTTAAGTTATTGGATTGGTCATATGTACCGCCGTTGGAGAGACATAATTATTTACAAAATGGGTGATTGTGTCTTTCATCTAAAATATTTTCTTCGTGAGCAATGATAAACAGTTGACAAATGAAGTAAACAACAGGTTAGACGAAACAATTATGTTAACAACTGTCCTTTTCTGTCTTGCTTCTTTGACCGATTTGCCTCTGCATTGCGGTTGGTACAATCTAATGAAGATAGAACAGGTTACCCGACCTTAAGGACTTTAACAAATTTTTCTGGAGAGCATACGCGGCGTCGCATAATGTTTTGTATTCTGGCTGCAATGTTGTCGTGTGCAGCTAGGTCTATTTGAGCGGTCTGTGTGATAATGGCGCTCACGTTTGACTGATATGCTATTATCCAGATGTACACTTGACATGCAAACGCGTTAAAACCTGCACAGGATT
>CALYDF020005329.1:0-14472 GCA_944474145.2 Dicrocoelium dendriticum | reverse complement strand
TGTGTTTTGTCGAAAAACGCATGCACAGGCAGGACAATTTTCACCTCTTAAGTGCACCATGCTTACAGTTTTAGTCTACATTTGCACCATCTGTGTTATACACTTGTTTTAATCGCTATCTTCAATAAAACAAACCAACGATAATACGGTTTGGCTTTTATTCGTGCAATAATAACTTTTAAATCACCGACTAGGTGAAAGCCACTGCTATGCTATACAAACTCAGCAAATGCGGTAGAGTCAAATATCTCTGTAATGCTATCTGGTTGAATCTTTGTATTTGTTGATAGAAATGCAATTTTTGGGTCATAAATCACCATCATTTACTTCATAAACAACAGCTTCAGTGCACTCCCGTGATTGTACCATCATATGGATGATGCTTTTGCGTAAAAGTCAAAGCAGTAATGCAAAGTTTGTGTCAAATTGCATAAAATGCACAACAGGTCATTAGGCTTTTACAGTCCATGGGTTTTAGGCATTGTAATAAAGAACGAGGAACGTTCGCTAGATAAGAATATTAGAGCAAAATCTGCGAATGATATAACAGATTATGCAATCAAATGCAAATTCTTTCAGTGTAGTGGCAATCCTTCTATAAGCATTGCTCATTTATAACAGGATAAGTGTTAACTCAGTAAGGAGAATCTCGACCTGTTGCGCAAATAATGAGCAGCAAATTACGGTGTCACAGGCAAGACGGAACATATGATGATTTGAGAAATACATATACTAGGAAGCAAATTCTGACTTGCAGTTCGGAAGGAAAGGGGAATGGCACAAAATCACAAACAAGGAAAACGTATTTAAGACAATCGTTAGGTTTTTGAACTAATTTTTATTCTGGTTGTAAGGTTAACCTAAAATGTAATGCTAGACAGTATTATTTGAGCTACGATAGAATTTGTTTGCAAAAAGCAATGTTCAAACTTCATGAATAAAAACTGCAGATGTGGCCCGTGGATCGGGTTTACAAGAAGAATGGCATGTGTGCTGTGAATAATATACATGTTACTGGGTGCCCTCAATTTCACTCTTCAAGTGATTTGCATCATGAGCAGATTGATAAAAGCTGTGTCATACCGATAACAGAAATGGTAGGTATCAATTAACTAACAAACCAAACGTGTCACAGCAAAACAAAGGTAATTTTGGAATCTTGGTAAAAGAGTTAAAATGAAGCATTACGGTCGCCCGCGGAACCGTCTCTTTGAGAATAGCTTCCATGGGGGCAGCCATTAGAGGAGATTCACTTACACATCCATAATTCCTCTGGTCGTGTCTGTGTGGTTTAAAAGCTAGCGAGATAGTACCGGGTTTAATTATCGCTGGGCTATTTCCTTTTTTAAGCGCGACAATTGTAACGCCGTTCTCACTGCTGCCTTCTTCGCCACGACAAAACATTTAGCCTTCTAATCCGAAGTATATTAGGAACAGGACACGATTCATTGTATGGGTCACATGCTAGTACTTCGCCGGTCTGTCACTGAGGTGTTCCACGTCTCTTGTCTGGACAAATTCAACCTTCGTAGCGGCTTTCACTTCCTGGCTGAATTTGCTATCAATTCCGCACCATAACAACCCGTGCCGGGATGATGGACTGGCTCTGGAAACTGCTCTGGATTGCGCAGAAATCTGTGTCGTGAATTGCAAACGAGTTAGTCACCTTCCCACTTGAACTAAAAGATACCCCCTTGTGTCCCAAAAGCGGAGCACGTTGTTATCTTGCAGCCTTAGAGCGAAGTAACACGTCTGTCAAAAATTCTTTTATACTGCACGCTAATTTTTTCCCCCAGAATGTATTTATCTGACTAAATTGAGTGCGTAGGCATTTGACATGGAAGCTACAAACCATAACATTTGGAGTCAAGTCCAGTTTTAACTTAAGAGCGTATGAGCTTCATGACTAGGAGTTGCACTCTAGACAGTAGAAATTATTTTGAATCTACCGCACAGTTGACTAGCATAATCTTGTTGTTATCATACGTGCAGTAATCAAAATAAGTCGCTACACCCGCGACAGATCAAATCTACGAAGAGCATATGCATTCTGAATGTCCGAACACTTTTAATTCGTACTGGTTCAGAGGCACTGTGGCCCGTCGTAGGATTAAAGAATTGGATGCAAACCGCCCACGGCTGTCTAGCATTTAAACACAAATTTAAACAGAAGGCAGCGCAATTCAGCAAACATGTATTACGGCAAATAAAGGTCGCATAATTGCGTACCAAGAGGCATCAACAAAGCTGAGTAAAAAGAAATAGAGGGCAAAGTTACGCAGCCTACTAAAGCGTCGTTGTGGATGAAAGGGAGAAAAGGAACTTGAATCAAATCCTATACCAATACGGACTGGCTCCATGATTGGTGGTTCCATGTGGGATAATCAGGGTAGAATACACTGCATACTCACCGCAATAGAAGGGTCAACCTCCTACAACCCGGAATAAAAGAACATATCACTTTACTTTTGTGGCTACTAGTATTGCTGTTTTATACAGTGCAGATTATCGCAGATTATCTACAGATTATCGTGTTCCCATAAACAGCTATGACATGCTGTCTTGTAAAATGCCACTTACGGCGTCCTTCCAGAATTCCGTCTGAATAGTAAATGAGTTGACAACACATAGGATTTTCGTAAATAATTGGATGCACATACCGTAAGCCGCAATTAACGAAGCACATTATATTATTGATTTCAATGATAAAGACCCAAGAGATAAGTTCCTTTGACGGACAGCCTGTCCGTTGATAAGAAACACTTTGCTATATATAGCATAATATCTAGTAAAATAAGCATGATAATGCATGTCTGCAACGAGACAATTACTGCAAACATACCTGAAAACCGAAGAATAGAATAATAGCAATAGTGGTAACCAAAACATGTTCTCATAGAACTGTTCAAAATAAATCACGTTTCGTTTTAAACGACGTATCATGCGCGAGTACACCATTTTCAGCTAAATTATAACAGCTGTATCTATCAAAAATGTCACAGATATACAAACTGCACAATTTATAAATACTTACACACAGTTTGGTAGACTGTCGAAAGAACACGATAGAGAATGTATTTTAATTGTCAGAAACGTGTGATTACCAAGCATAATTAAACAGTTATGCAGCAGTGCGTCATAGCTTTTGCACAGAAACACGCAGATAAATTTGGAGGTCTACAGCGGTTAACTCAACATGAGCGCATTTCAGACAAGGCAAAGAGCTTAAATTTTTATGCAGCAGTGGAACAAGCTAGTAAATGCCGTTTCAGTTTTAACCATCGCACTTTACGCATCTTCTTAAATTTATCACATTCTCCGTATGTGTCTATATCTACTGAGTGTACTGTAAACAAAACCAACGGAAGAGGATAGCTCGTAGCTATTTGTACGTGCGCCTTGCAATGTCAAATAACAAAATTTAGCAGCCAAAACAGACTGAGACTATTAATTTTGGTGAATTTCGAAAAGCCACATTTACTACTGCAATACGGCATTGATACTCTAGAGACCAAAGCATGTAGAGGAGTACAGTTACACCGTACTTCCACCTAGGGTCTGATGCATCGAAATACAGGTGCAGTGATAATGGTTAGCCCGCCATATTTCTCTCCCAATTAGCCCCTGTGGATTGTAAAATATATGATGTGATTTAGTAGAGGCCGCGGCGATAGTCGATAGATCCGCCAATGACCTAAGTACACGCTTTATATTGCTAGCCGCAAACAGCGGAACATTGCTACTGTGATCGCGATTCATTACTATGCATTTAAACACATAGGGGAAGTTTCGAGTTGTCGCAGTATTTGCAAGCAAGTTAATTCTGACCAGCGAAAACTTACATCTTTTTTCACGTTCACCAGGACGAATGTCTAAAGATGTGCGTAGCGAAAGAATAAGATAAATTCCATTTCACGGATCAACGAGCCTATTAAGCACTGCTACATCGAATCTGTCTTACATTTACTGGCACCATGCTAAATTCGGCATTAGGCTTTCCTCTGCCGATTAAATACAACAAAATTTGTAGTGTCTGCTAGTTATAAGCAACGAAATGCGTGCACATGTGTTGTGGGGGAAACCAGCTACCAATAATAGAAAAAGAGATACTGAGAAGACATGGCTTGTGCTTCTTACTAATGTAGATGACTATGGTTCTCTGTTTATAGTAACTCTCCTCGGTAGGCTAAACGAACTAAAGCACCATATTTGCCTAGATATGGAACCGTCAGAACGAGGAATCAAAAGTCTATTATGATTGCGCTCAAACAGCTTAGGTATAGTAGTGAATGCAAGCCGGCATTTGCATTTTTACCGGAAGATACTTGAGTTCGTCGAAAGCAGATGTAATGCTCTATGAGGCTTCAGGTAATCCCAGTGGTTCCTGCCAATGCTGCATGTGCCAAGATGGTAAGTGCAATTCACAGGAAAAACGTGAACATCTGCGCCAATTTGGTGTTTCCAAAACACTAAGATTAAAACCGCTGTGTGAGAACTGGTTGAATACTGTGCAAATGTCCTAGTTAGTCAGGTACAAATTCTAGTGCTTCTCCTCTTGAGACAGAGCGAACTATCTGCTAGCGGATAGGCATCACATCGCATTTATCTACGTGGTACAAGAACTTGTGGTGTTTGATGCATGTTTGTTGTATTTTCAAGTCAACCTGTGTCTGTATCTGGTTGGATGTGTGCAACTCCAACCGAGTTCCACTGTATGCATTAGAGCTTGAGAGATTTAATCAGTCACTGGCTAGTTGTGGTTACATGAAGCCTGTGAGTCCTAACCGGCAAAAACTACTGACCCAGTAGTACATATGGGTGAATGATTTGTGCATTAGAAATTTGTCGGAAGTGCATCGCCAAGCGACGGAGAATACTCTGTATTGAAAGCAATTCCGAAGGGGAATGGCGTAAAGGAAGCAGATATATCCTGACGACTTTAAACAAAATCAACCAGCTTGTGCTCTCGGAAAATTGCCGACAGAGCGACATAGATTTGTACCAGTAGCGCGCTGATTGTAGTGCTCATCTTTCAATAACACTGAATAGTGATTTTCCTGGTTCAAAACCCACTATTCGATGTGGTAGAAGATTCCATAAATAGTTGACAAAAAATACACGGACTCACTGACTGCAAACTTTTGATCTGTACAGCAAAATGGGCGAGGTCAGAGGTATAGATATAACATTTGCTTTAACACTTGACGCGGTAGGCGATATTGTGCAGTCGGGATCATGGTAAGATTACATTCATCACTGGGAAAGCATTGGACAATTTGCCTTACCCGTGACTATGATTAATTAAAATATGCATCAAATGTGTTAGGACTTACCCTGCTTTACACCCTGATCTACAATTCATAGGCGGAATGATCAACAGGTTTGGTTGGAAAATTGTAATTATTCAAAATATACTAGGCATAATCGACTTGGAACTGTTTGCTTTCCGCCATGACATTGGCGCTAATTTTCCTAAGAGTTTACTGGAATACTAACCAATCTATCATTGTTCTCCTTATGTATCGCGCCATCATCGACGCGTCTTTAAAGTTATTCGGTACTTAGTGACCACTCAGTTATTTATGCGAATGTGGCTTAAACCAACACGCAACCGTTATGCGTTTTGAGAGGGCAAATATCTATACATTAACGCCTTGTTCGTAGATGCATTTCATAAGTTGGAAGCACTGCCATACAAAAACGATTAAATCCCAAATATATGCAACATTAACTTACATGTATGGAATCAACAATTTTATGCTGCTTTCTCAATTCAATTGGGTTCTATGCATCCTAGCCTTGAGTTAAATAAGAGCTTACGAGTCAACCAGCTATATAAAGCGAATAGAGCAGCCAAAATGCGATTCTCGACAAGCTACTAATATCCAAACATTCAGTCAAGGCGAATACCATAGAGAATTGCTGTCGTCTATTCAATTTACATTACACACGCGATTTTGCTTTGTGGGCAACAACCACAACTTACCAACCTCCACCTTATTTGCTGTAAAATTGCCCAAAAGAATGCAGTTGACCAGATTGCCGAAAGTGTATAAGACAGATTTTTGAATTATGACCGGGAGTACTCTAATATTAATTTTACAGGTGCGATAGAAAATGCGAATGCAGCGCATCAATTAAATGGCAGGACTTAATGTGCCGACTATAGCGGCCATGCTTAATTTTGCTTAATTAAATATCGACCGGCAAGCGTCTAGCTGTTCGCGCTCATACACATAAAATTGGACAGGATAGATACAGTCAGTTAAAAGCTTCCTGAAGCTGTGGTGAAGAAAAGAGACGCATCTTCACCATAGCACTTATGCAAAGTGCATGTAATGTGACAGGTGCGAAAGTAGTAAAAGTGACAACTTACCCTCAGCGACGCTGCCTGTGTAACAGTTAGTGGCATTATATGGAGCGAGACAAGCTTTAATTGCGGATCATGGACTAGCAATCACGAATCAGGGTCCAGTATAAAGTAGCCTCTTTGGAGTTCTCTGTGGCGAACGTACTTAAGGTACCCCCGATGGACGGATGCGACCCAGCTGATGTTTTTACGGCTTGATTGATTGGACCATTGACCGTTCTGCTTTAAATCGCGTCTAACTGAATTTCTCAGCCGGCTGCGTAACCGGTTGGACTTCAGTTAATAGTTGCCGTATTTGGACATCTGGATTTCCTTGAAGAACAGAACTATTGTACATGTTATGATAGACGTTGTCAAGGTCGGTATATAATTCGTTGCTCTAACCCTTGGCAAAAATAGCACCGTAGCGGATTTCCGGCTTTGTCTTTTGGATTTACCTGGGAGTCTATCGTGTTGATTGAAACCACATCAATATAACTCTAAAAACTGGATATAAAAATGACGAGCCCGTTTTTCCAAGAAATCCGAGAATTGTAGCTTGAAAGACGAACACTAGGCACAAGGAGAGCTGAGAACAAGATTATGAGTCAGGCATACTGCATTCCATTACTAACAGCTTGAGTCGTTACAGGGAACCATAACTTGTGGAAACTGGTCCGTCAATACTACTCAAGTGTACCGTCCACATGCAAGTAAGCACACAAGTAAGTGTGAATAAGCTAAGAGAGCAAAATGCGCACCTATCAACTCACCAATTGTGGCAACCGTAGCTAAAGTGATCATGAGTATCAAAGTTGTTGTGCTTTTTGCCTTCATGGTAGTCTTGTTCAGTGCAATGCGTCGGGCTCATGCACGTTTATATAACAATTCGTAACAAACAAGTAAATTAGCAAAACAACACTCCCAAAAACAATGTGTTTGATCGTGCAAGTGTTGACAGCTAGCATGAGATTATTGAGTTGAAAAACACCAGGCCGATGCGCTAACTCCATTATGGTTGCATTGATTCATAGCCTATTGATTTTTATATGTTGCTAACACCAGTTATGCTCTGGAGAGCACGAGTGATTGAGAATGTTTTGATTATTGTTGACAACATTGTTATCTCCCTCTCCGTACAAAATAACGCGGTGCTCCGAATGAGAACATAATGATCCAGATATCTTACAACCCAGTTGTTGTAATTAAACAAACGTGCAGGATTACATTCACAATCTTACCGCCAGTATTTGCTATCATCGTCTGCAGGATAATTGATCCATTGTCACTTCGCATGATGATTCAAATTTAGTCTACATATGAATATTTTTCTCAGTTAACAGAATGAATTGAGAAAGTGGCGAAAGCCTATTCATCGCAACGGGTTGTGAAGAGTTAAATAGTTCCGTTTAAGCTTACAAACATTGCACACGTGTTGCATCGAATACACCTGAATGAAACCAGTGTGGATTGAATCGGATTGAACTCAACCATTAGTTGAAAGCTCTGGAAAGGTAAGGAATTTCATTAACTACATAGACAATACTGGATTGCATTTACTTAATACGTTTTAAATAACTACAACATAAGTATTGCCATTGTTTTATTCATAAGAGGAACGTGTTAGAATGAAGTTCGGTCCTAGTGGGACCCGTGAGTAGCGCTCAGCAGCAAAATCCGGTGGATATAATATCCAAATCTGCACTCTTTAGAGTAAGGACATCTGTCGATGAGAGAAGTGTAATGGCAATTAAATTGCACATCCAAAACAAATGCGTTATTGCGCGGCTCCTCCTCCACTGTCAAGCTTGCTTCGCATGTAAAGATGTTAGAACTGTCTCCAACAGCCACAAATTCCTTGCTAGCCTCGATCAAATAAGAGGAAATGTAAGCTGGTAAATTGATTACCGAAAATAAGTGAGTTTTAGTAGATTTGTGGTATTTGCAGAAGATTGGTCGCAAGTAAACTCAACCAGATCATGAGCACACGTCCAACATATTGCTACGTGAATGGATTGACCTCTGGGACCCGTTAGTACTGCGCACCCGCCGATTCGAGACGGTTTGAAACACATGAATATAGTCTGAGAGTATACGCCATATGACGTTGAGCAATGCGCGAGAGCGTCGGATCAATCAAACTGAAGTGAACTAGCGATATATCTCGTATGTTCTGCATTCGTAGACTGGAAAACTGGCAAGCGTTGCTAAAATTTCCTTACAAGCCGCCAAAGTCGACATGGCATATAAGCTGCCAAGGCGGCTAATAATTATTAGAATGCATTGATTCAATTTTTTGTTTTGATGATGTTCGTCAAAAATTTAATTCGGCCGGAGAGTCACCACGAATCCAAGGTAGCGGTCGGATAGGCGCTTTACCTTATGGGGACTCTCAGTTGCTTGCAGCCTCCGAACACTATTGTATTAAAACTCAAAATCTTACTTTTACGAGTTCAGGAATGATTCCGCTGTGCCAAGTTTGAGGCGGCTGTCCGTCAAATCTGATATTCTAGTGCAATTTTCGTGGCTCATTCTCCACCGTCATGCATGTTGTGACCGTGCAGAAGAATTTGTCATCTAAGAATACAAATTAATTTGCAAGTCACCAAAGTTAACTAACTTCTAACCTGCTAATACCTATTATTAGTTTCTATATGAGATGTGGGTCAAATTAGGTCACACCAAAATTCAAGGAGAATAAACATTCCCACCTAACTGGCATCATGCTTCTTGAACTGGTAAACGAACCAGAGCTCCGCCAATTCGACGCTTGAACGCCTATCCTTACTTCCCCACATGTGACGAATTAGGAACGAGAGCAAAATGCGCACTTTCAAGGATCATGAAAATCAATGCCCGATGTCTTGCTACTAAGTTCAGTACAATTACTTTAGTACTCGAAGTTTTGTGCCCAGCACTTATCTAGACCTATTTTGAAGTCGGATACACTGTTGCAGTCTACCAACTCGGAAGACAAATTATTCCAGATGCGAACCACAAGATTCGTGAAAAACTGCCCTGACGTCCAATCGGGCTCCCTCTGCTTGAGCTTGAAACGACGTCCACGCAAGTTATCGGAAGAAACAAGCTCAAGCAATCATTAAGATGGATGCCACTGAAACCCTTCGGTATCTTTAGTATTTCCATCCGAAACCCAATCAGTCTGCTCCGCACCAAGGAAAAAATATCCAGAGCTATTAGACCTCCTTCAGCTGACATTCCGGGTTGACCTACAATCATTCCAGATGCCAGATTTTAATACATTTCCGGTCCAACAATATCACCACATAGATAGAGAAAGGAAAGCAGAGCACAGTAGTCCAGATGTGTCCTAACTATTCTAATGGAAAATGGCAGAAGAACGTCTGGCTTAGTGTAACACAGTGACAAATGGAGGCGAAGTAATACGTGTCACGCTCTATTGGCCACATATAGATATTGCAGCGTAGGCTTGAAACAGTTCAGGTTGTTGACGCCTAAATCACCTGCCTGGTTAGTGCACTGCAAAGAGAAGTACCGTGAGCAATTCCGCACTGCAATCACGTCTTTACTAGTGGACAACAGTGGACATTTCGTGTAATTCCGATGCATATCCCATTGATTCAACCAGTTAACCACACAGATGATATCCCTGGTCATTGTGGATCGGTCGTCCCTGCTGACCAGGTTTAAGTCACCCGCAAAGATATAGCAGGGCACTTCAAGTTGAGGAGACAAGGCGTTTATAAAAATAAATCATTAGTGGACGTAGTACCGATGCTCTTAGGAGGCCACTGCAGGCGGCATCTCCAGTCATTGCATCAACAGTGTTTTTGATGGATTCTGCGCATCGGTTTTTTCGACAGTTTTGAAGCACGGAATGGTCGCGCCGGGGATGAATGTATGCATTAGACTGCATACTTTTGTTGAGACACCTAAGGTGGCTCGGTCAGGTGTAGTGAATGGATTCGGCGCGGATACCGAAGCAGTTATTATGTGGTCAGCTGAGTTTTGGAAGGCGGCATGTGGCGATTGCGAAACTTCGTTATCAGGATATGAGTAAACTGAGCTTCTCACTTCTAAGCTTGATTGTAAGTCATGCGAATCAAAGACGGTTGATCCGAAAGTGTGGCGCGATCTGATCATGAAGGTAGTTGCCGAAGTGCAGCAAAACGACTTCATGCATGCAGAGAAGATACAGCAAGGGCAGCGGCAGGCGCCAATTGGTTGTACTTCATCGAATTCAAGCGCATGGCGCTGTAGCACATGAGGTCGCGAGCGCCTGAGTCAGGCAGGTATAGTAAACCCTGAGCGAGACCAATCAGGGCCAAGACCGAAACGATGACAGGGCTGCAGAGTATGTAGGCAGAACCGGCTCAGTGTTTGTAGGTACGCTGCGTTTGATTTACGACCGCTCGCTTGCATGCTGGGTCTCTTTATTACACGTAGTGAGTTTGCTATATTGTTTCAATATTGTCTACATGAACTATATGCTATTAAGTAGCCCGCTGCTCAAGTTAATTGTAGTTACCGTTAATAACCGCTTTGCGTTTGTGGTATTTGCTTAAACTTTATTTCTGACTTCTTGAATCAATAGCGGATATATTTAAAGTCAAATAATTTCATAATCTCGTTTATTGAAGAGCCGTGTCCTCATACACATTTATGCATTGGCCGATTTAGTTTATTTGATATTGACTGTTGCTTGACATCCTCAGTATGGCTTCGCTTGATGTGTGTATTTACAAGGTGCCTGCCTGCCTGATACCCACCATGCCCTCTATACTTGACACAAGAGACATTTGATTATCAATAGAGGGGAGGGGTGCACCGTCCCCGTGGCCCTGCTAGGCTCTAAAAGTGGTTCCGTGCACTCAGTTTGGAGCAGATCACAGTCCAGCTACCGCCTTTTGTGCGCTTGATTCCCAAAATATTGCGTGCTTGGTTTAGCCTGTTAAGGAGTGTGGGCCGCCACTGTTGATGAAACTTGTCTCTTATCCACATGAATCCCGGTATTATTCCTCCGGGTTAAAACTGGTTATAGGGTGTGTTGATGGGGCTGTGGGTGGTGCAGAAGAAGCCACTAGTAGTCTCTCTGAAGCGCAGGCGTCGTCTGGGTGTCTTAAGGAGGCCGCAGTGACAGGCAACTCCGGAACCGGATGCCGCCAACCATGTGCAGGCGTGTGTAGCAGTGTTGCTTTGCTATTTAAATGTTTTGCGGCACCTTTGCTTGTGTGTCAGCGTGTCTCCATTGCTAAGGGATGTTTGATTTCCGTGAATTTGATTAAATCTTACTGACAAGCAACGGTTGGTGATTTTTTGGTGGCAAGTCACAACCGCTACGTCACAGGGTAGTTTAACAGAATGAAAAACCAAAAGTAAATAAAAACACTTGTTGAGAGAAAATTGAGTTTGAATATTTGCAACAAGCACATTTAGTGCTACAAGTAACACTCTAGGACATTTCTGGCAGCAAACGGATCTTGAACAAAGTATACAGTAGATACCTAAGCAGCTCGCATATCACCTCGTTTGGTGGCATGATTTAAGGAATGGTTTTAAGTTTGGTTGCCAGCCACATACACTGACTTTGACCACATGCGCGCGATTGGACGATGAGCCACGCTAAATCGCAGCTACTGATCATTTGTGGCGGTCCACGGCCTTCACACATGGCTCAACGGCCTGCTTAACCACTTCGAAATAGTAAGATAATGGGTACAAATCCGGCAGTTAGCAGCGCGTGCGCGATAATGACGAGTCCCAGTAGAAGGAGGTACCCGTTCTAGAGCATCCGTTTATGTGTGGTCACTGTCTGGCTGGGTCTACCTGCGAAGAATCGCCTCCAAAACACAAGACATTCTCCGAGAATCACTAATAATCGGTAATCACCCTTGTAGTTAAGGACTAAAATTAACGGATGGCGGTGTTCAAAAGCTATTTTAGCTCTGAGGGCAGCACTGTCCTCAGGTTGCATGATAGTACAGGATGAACCGCGCTACATCGCGTCTAGAAACCAGATGTGTACTCACTAGAACATCAAACATGGCGGAGCGGCTTAATTCGCTGACTCGAAAGACACAATTCGTGGGTTCCAATCCGGCAGGATTCGTCTGGTGTGCACTAATGTAGAGTCAGTGGAGGACGAAGCTGCCGCCTTGCGCTTTCCTGTAGGCTTGGCAGCTCTCTGCGTAAAGGTAGCTGAGATGAGTCTCCGCCGATTGCTAAACGTGTAGCGCACCAATAGCTACAATGTGATCAAAACATGGGCTTGTTGTTGAGGCGCTGTGGGCTTGCTTATATGGCCGCTGTGAGTGTGACTTTGACTTCTCCGAACGATTTGATTGCCGATTTGCTAATGGATTTTGCGGGCTACCGAGCAGAATGTCCTGGCACTCAAACTAGTGGAGAATCGGCAGCATAGTCAATTTTAGGCTCCATTTACGTGAATGAGGCAAACGCTTAGCTATTCTCTCGTTTTTTAAGGATGAGTAGTTGAGTGAGGCTTTTGCATCTGTCTACCGCAGCTCATCCTCCACACAAGAGGAAGATCCAAAACTAGGTGTATATTTGGGACGCGTGGTGATTGCTGCACCTGATTTCCTAATAGCTGGCGATGTACACTTTTCTCGCGTTGCTTGACAAAACACCGTAAACAAAGAGGACATTCTGGACTAGGAACTAATAGAGTAGATGTATGAGAATCTAGTTGAACCAGACTTCACTGCACCGACCATATGTCGTATCGCGACTGGAGTCCTCCATGTTAGACGTTGTGATCACCAAAAATAGTATTTGGCAGATTTGCATATAGGAGCACCATCATGCATAAGGGTGATAATTGCGCCCTTACTTTCTCCTTAAACGTACCGAAACTTGCAAACGATCCTCGACACGTGAGAAGCTTCAGCCAAATTAGCTGCACGAAAATGAGGGACACAGCTCACCAGGTCAACTGGATTTCTGACCAGTAACAGGCATTATTGGAACATAAGTGGCTTTTGCTTAAAACTAGGCCTGTGTGACTACGAAATTATTTTATTCTCCTCGCGCTGTGAGCTATTTCAATATGCAAGTTGGTGAACATGGAGAATCATTAGAGCGCTGTAGGTTGGTTATGAAAAGTAGCAAGCGTTCCAAGAATGCAAAGGATTCCGACGTTGGTTGCAGTACAAATAATACGGGAATTTGGCTATTAAAGTGCAACCGCAGGCGAAAGCTCATATGAGCTTAGGTCCAATGAGCAAAAACTCATTCCAAGTATTACAACAGCTACGTGTAGTCTAAGCAAGCCGGGTAGAAAATGGAAATTCCGTGATGTGTCTACCAGAAACTGCATCGGGGGTGTAATATATCTTCCGCTCCATGATAGCCACATGGTGAAGTTTTTATATTATGCAGCTCATCGTTCTGATTGCGCAAGAGATCCACACTGTGCTGGCTAATTTAAACCCTTTCAAGCTAGCCGGTCCTGATATTGTATATCCAGCAACAGTCAAGTCACTAGCAAATACTATGCAGTATCCTGTCACGGACTTATGCAACTTGTCGCTTCATGAATGTCAGTTGCCAGGACATTGGAGTGGGCAAACATAATTGAGATCCACAAGCATGGCTGTAAAGCGGAGTTTCTTAACCACAGACCTGTCAGACTGATGTGTGCCTTGACTTGATTAAGTGCTTAGTAATGCATCTAACAAACCGGATTTGTGGGTAATTGACAGGACATAATATGGTTAAAGCAGAACAGCGCGGTTTCATTAAAACGAAGTCAGGAATCACTAAGTTACTGTGATTTTTTGATGAGAAAACTTGGTGTCTTGAGGACGGTTTCCGGTGGAGGTATTCTATTTTGACTTTGTAATCTATTCAAATCATTATATAGCCTACTTTTAGGTTAGGAATTAACTTGGTCGTTTTGCACTCGAAACACCGGTTTTGGGTGTCGGAATTCTTATGTTGAGCAACCATCCAAGTTAGAATGTGTGTTTGTTAACCTATCGGCGTCGCCTGCAGTGGCCTCCTAAGAGCATCGGTACTACGTCCACTAATGATTTCTTTTTATAAACGCCTTGTCTCCTCAACTTGAAGTGCCCTGCTATATCTTTGCGGGTGACTTAAACCTGGTCAGCAGGGACGACCGA